>QVRM01003198.1:0-145898 GCA_003439945.1 Dermanyssus gallinae | reverse complement strand
ATTGGTAGTAGGATTGAATGATACACATGATTCACGAAACTATAACAAAAATCTCGTTCACACGCGCCTGTAATGAATATGAGTCAATTGCCAGGCATGTTAGAACGTGATAGCGACATATGTTGCACTCACCACAAAACTTACACACACATTCATTTATATCATAACAATCACCCTTGAGGCACATATAGTGGTGATAACCGTGCCATGTTACCCTGCACAATAATGACCGGTTACTTTGAAAGGCTCGTTTCCACTTCTCTGAGCAAAAGGCAGGCCCATCTGTATAATTACACATAGCAAAGTTTACATTTCGATCCTCTCTGAATGTTCTGTACATTTCAAGTGTATTTGTACTGATCGGTAACTTGTCTAGCACTATATCTTCTACCAGAGTGCGTTCTCCGCATAGTTCTAATGCCAGGGTAGCTGACGCGTTCTTAGGTAATCCTAGTACACGTTTCGCAAAACACGCCTTTACACGGTCCAAATTTTTGAGATCATGTAGTGTTAGGTGCGGCGCAATTACTGGAAGACAGTACTGGAGTATTGGGCTAATTTTCATCCTGAATATTTTCATTGCTGTGTCAAGATCTACATCTCGAATGTCTCCGAGTAGCACAATTGCGGCCATGGCCTTTGCTCGCAGTTCCTCGATGTGTCTAGTAAAAGTCAATCGCGGCGTCAGGGTGACGCCGAGATACGAGAAATGGTTGACCAGCTCAATGCAAGTACCGTTGATCTTGACGCGATGGTCGGCATTGGCATATGAGCCGCCGTGGCTGAAGCGAAGGATCTTAGTTTTAGAAATATTAATTGTCAGTCGGTTTTCCGCACACCATTTTGAGGTTTCATTTAAATAGAATCGTACGTGATCCCGGGATTTGGCTAAAATTACGAGGTCGTCCGCGTAAAAGGCATGCGGTGCTTTCATTGTGCGCAATAGGTCTGTTAAGCCAGAGATGTACAGTATAAAAAGAAATGGACTTGCAGAGTCGCCCTGCGCTACTCCAGTCTTTTGTGTAACAGGCTCGTCTACATAGTGATTTCCGTTTTTAATGGCTATAATATTGTGGCTCAGCATGTCTTGGATTAAATTGAATAGTTGGCCCTTAATATTGAACCTCTCTCGAAGAGTTTCAAGAAGGCGGTCCCTAGACACACTGTCGAACGCGGTTTGGAAGTCGACAAATGCAGCGTACGTCATATTTTTGTTTCTTTGGCGTTCATTTACGTGGTCAATCACAAACTGTACCGCATCTGCTGTTGACTTCCCTGGTAGAAACCCGAACTGTTCTCGGGGCAGATCATTGGCCGTGCGTTCAAACATCTTCTTTACTGTGAGCGATGTAAGCAGTTTGTATAGAACACTAGTTAAGGCAATTCCTCGATAGTTTTTTGGATCAGTAGGATCCCCTTTCTTTTTGTGAATAGGCTGCATGAGTATTTTTCTCCACTCGTTAGGTATTCTGCCTTGTCGAGTGCATTTGTTAAAAAGCCTAGTCAGATAGGGACCTATAGTTTGCACGTTAGCTTTTAAATGTTCATATACAATAAAATCCGGCCCGGCTGATTTTCCATTTTGTCTCGATATAATTGCACTTATGACTTCATCCTCTGTAAATACAAGAGTTTCGTCTGAGTCATCTTCGGGTGGAAGTATAAAATCGTTTCCTAAAAGGTTTTTAAAATGTCTGATCCACTCGGTATCATTTATAATCGGGTTTCCTGGATCTATTCTACGTGGCAGGAGGAGCCAAGGTTTATTTACACTAAGTTGTATAAGATTTAGACGTTGCTGTTGTTCATAGTGCTGTTTTTTCTCTCGTATCATGTTTTTAAAAACTCGTCTCATTAGCGCTAGTTGGTAAAATCTATTTTGGCTATAATCTCTGTTGTTACAAATTGCATATTTTAAAACTTTACATTCGTGGTCGAACCAGGGTTTGTGCTTGTACCGTCTTTTTACTCTTGTAATCGATGATAAGTGTATAGCCCAGCGGAGGGTTCTTTCATTACAGTCTATGTCATCGAGGGTCTGCATTGATTGTAATGCTTGTATTAATATGTGGGAGTTTAGCGATCGACTTATTTTACAACTAGGTATTGAGGGCGCGATGGGTGCCTGGGCGCGAGATAAGTCGAATGTTACCTTACAGTGTTTGCGGAGAGCTGAGGGTAATGACCGAAGGTGATGAACTATGATTCCTGGCTGCAATGCTGACGACAGAACAATATCGACTGCGCTAGAGCCGTTCCAGCTCATGTATGTTACTTCTGTATGGTCATTTATATATATATATATATATTGTTAAGAGAGGAAGACATAAAACTGTAAGCATCTATATTCTAAGAGTGGTGACTACAATGACCTGCTGGAGATTCCCCAGAAAGGAACGCACTTTACGAAGCCAATTAGACGCGCGACCTACCTATCAAGACCGTCAGCAAATTATCGGCACGTAACGAGCTAACGAGATCGTGCGGAAAGATTGCGCCATGAATGACCGGGGAACCGGGACTACGAGGTCTCGAGCTGTCGTTGATGTTGCCGTCGTTTATTCGTTGTCGTAGAGTCCGCATTCTAAGTCAATCATCGGGCTTGGAAAATGGAGCGGGTGTCGTCCCGAGACGCCAGCTGTCTTAGTACGACTTAACCTCTAAATAGTGTGGTGCACGTTAATTGAATATCGTTGCTAGTTGCACTGCCAGTTTGTAGAGCACGAATGTCACGATGTCTGCTGCAACCTGAGCCGCAGCTTGTCGCTGGGCTAGAGTTCAACGCTAAACACTGTTACTCTAATTGATTTCGACTATCTTCTGTCTGTTGCATCTTAGGTGCAAACGGGAGATGCTTTTTGACAGACACTGCACTCTTAGTGCAGTTAGAGTAATAATAATAATAATAATAATAATAATAATAATAATAATAATAATAATAATCATAATATCAGTAATAATAGTAATAATAATAATAATGACGCGTACGTGCTGAAACAAATGGTACTTCGGATTCGTAAAACTTCGGATGAGTCAGTACGTTTTCTGATATTTCTCGATGCGTGTAGTAGATTTTTTGCGGCTGTACGGCACCCACGTTTGATTAGATTGATATGATCACCTCCAACAATTGAACCGCATTCAGTTTAAGATTCTGATCATCAAACATGTGCTGGCGGTTTGACAAACAACACTAATCTTCTTTCAGACTGGATCCGCCTGCGCCAGCGTTCGTTACACGCGAAGCCGCTGAAGATTACCAGTATGGCAGTCTTTTGATCCCGAAAGGAACCGCGGTACAGGCGCCAGTCACACTGTTGCAGCGCGACCCTACGTAAGTAGTTTGCATTTTCGCTATCCGGTAGAAGCTAGGGTTGTGCTGAGTTGACTGCCATATTGAGCTTGAGGAGCTGTAGACCCGAATCGAACAGACCCACTATTGGGGCTGACCCCCAGCCAAGATTTAACGTCCACGGGACTGGTTTTCGCATTGCTTCATAGACGGACCCTCGTAAATACAAATGTTCAACGATAGGGCTTGAACCCGCGTACCTATGCGTCTCCTCCGGTCGCGAAGCACAGGCGAATGCAGCCCCACGCCACCGGGTTCAACGAATCGAACAGATCTTGGAGCAGTAACTCGTATGTGGGCTTTAGCTGCCTGCTGAGGACAGCGAAGATTGCTAGGAGTCACTTTGAGTGATTGCTGCAGAAATTATGGAACTACTAATTTAGTTACGGATCACGAAGTAACTACGTACGTTGCAGAAGTTAAAAAAATGATTAAGATACATAGTTGCAGCTGGCATGCGGAGGTCTGTTGTCATGACTTACTTTCTACAATTTGTCATTTTTGCTTGATTAGTAATAAAAATAACATGAGGGTAAAATAAGCATTTAGGACATGGTGCCGTGTTGTATAGAGACCCGACTTATTTTGCCCTAGCTTTTCTGAATTGTTGAAATTTGTTTAGTTGCTGAACATTCGTTTATTTCGAGTGTGAAGTGACGGGGCAAAATAATTACTTTCGGTGAACGTTTCTATGTAGGCTGCTTTTGCATGGTCCCTCTAACGGTCATTACATTTATCGTCAATTATCGTCGCGGAATAGACATTCGATACTCGTACCGCGCTTTGCATTTTGTAAACTCTAGGCTGGGACGGGCCCCATCATCTGAGAGCTGGTTCGCCAACTGGGTTTGATTGGTTGGGTTTTGTTTTTTGTGCTTTGGGTGAAGCGTGCTGAGGAATTCTTACGCTAAAGACTTGATGTCCTACACAGTAAAGCTCCAGCAGCTCGGGAAATCTTGCTGAAGTGGTCCGAGCCTCAGTAATAGTGCCTTGCTACATATATACGTAGGGACCTAACTAATTTTTGCAATTTCCATAATGGAGTAAAGATGTATTTTTCTCTAAAAGAAAAATCATTATGTAGATGTAATTTTCACCAATCTCTATGCATTTTTAAAGCGATAGAATAATTAATCAAAGCATGAATCGAACAGCTCCAAATCGTGGTTTCTGATTTTTACCAATATAAGCTTACCGGCACCAAGCACCATCTCACGTGAATCGATCGCCAAGTGTGCATGCTTTAACGACTGAACACTACGAACTCTAGGAGTAGAGCTTGAGTAGAGAGCCACAAATCACAAAGTATCAAGCAGATTTTCTTGGTCGTGATAGATTCTATTTTTTAAACTCTGTTTGCTGTTTTTTAAACTTCCTTCACGGGGTTTGAGCTTGAGTAGAGAGCCATACAAATCACAAGGTATCAAGCAGATTTTCTTGGTCGTGATAGATTCTATTTTTTAAACTCTGTTCGCTGTTTTTTAAACTTCCTTTACGGGGTTTGTCGTACAGATTGAAATGTTTCGTACACGTACATATATACACGCTCCTCAGAGGTAAGACTTAATCCCAATGAACGGTCAAAGTTCTTTGAAACGCTGCATGGCAGTTAATACGCCGGAAGATTTTTAAAACATTTTTAATAACATAAAACTTTACGCAGGTTGGTGTACAACTGTTGTGCTACGCACACACTCATATCCGTCATTTTTAGTACCGCTGTATATAGGAGAGTCGACTTGAATGTTCCATTCAAACGTCAATAAGGATGACGACCATCTTGTTGGAACCAGAAGTCACTCGCATCTGTTCAGTCCAAAGTTGGCCTTAAAGCAAGTCAGGACCATGCTGCGATAACGCTTGCCATTCACTGTAGAGTGAAAAAAAATCGGGTTTAATGATTCCTTTGAACTAGAGGCCGCATCAAACTGTCACATATTGCCGAAATGCGACAGTCTTGTTTATTTACACTTTTTGCCAAATCAGCATCATGCTGCATTTCTTCGAGAGCTCCTGGTGGTCCGTAAGCTTAAGTGTAGGAGGGCATAGTTCCACACTGTCGGCTACAGCGGCAATGTTTTCAGCCGAATGGGCGTTTCGTGGTTCTTCTACGGTATGGCACATCGCGTACTGAACCTGTCTTCGAAACGTCTGCACCACCCCAGGAATAGTGTTCCCAAGAGGTCTGTTTGTTGACTGCAAATTACCCGAGGATTAAGAGCTAGCCAACGTGCCCATACAGAGCTTTCCTTAATATGATAAACGTTTAACATTTCTACGCGCTCTTTTGTTAAGTAACATTCCATATTGGAAATAGCAGCCCTATTCTGTTTTGTTTACAAAGGGATCAAATCGAAAAGGGCAAGCGGGAACTTTTGAGATATGCCAGCTGATTATATATATATATATATATATATATATGACGCCACGCTTGCCGGCCCTGCGAGTATCGTGGCGACAAATTTAACAAAAGTGCTGCAGTTTGAAAAAGATGGGGTCTGACACTAAACGCTTCATTAGTGAGAGATTATCAATGTGAGACTGCTGCTGTCGGGGGCTCGCTTCAGAATAGAGAAGAAGTAATTCAGGAGGTCACAGAAATACTCCCTGGTATCACGCGTGTAGAGCTAAACAACTTAGAGGTTTTGGGGACTCCCGTGAAGCGAGGTTGAATTTCACATACACTCACTATGAAAAAAGAGGCCTTCATCAAGATTCGTCCACAACTGACAAGCATGCATCCTCGGGATGCGCTGTGCATTTGGAGATATAGTCTGGGGTCGTTAAGATTAAACTACATATTCTCATTATGTCCCGCCTTGGTTTGTCCTGAAAAATTAATCGCGTATCATGACGTCAGCAAAGGCATGCTGCGTGAAGTCCTAAACGACCACGTTTACAATGTTTGAGAACCTAGAGGCTCCATGAAAAGCCGTCAGTATTGCTAGCCGAACAGGGTCAACAGAGTCTAGGACAAAATTGCACTTTCGAAATACCTGGGCGAGTGACTCCATTGTTTTTGTTTTCCACAGAAGATTCATGATTTGCTTCTGGATGACGGCTTCTCTTTCATAGGGACGGAATACTATGACAATAAGCTTCATGGGGTGTTTGCAACCGTCTCTGGATTTCTTGCTATTGACAAGAAATGCAGTTGTTCCGAACACTCCTGCGAATGAAGACTTTTTGAACAATAACTAAGTGTTTAGGTCTAACATTCCACCGGCATTTCATTTGTCTTCGTAAAAAGACTGTTAGGCAAACATAACGTTAAAAGCTTGAGTTTTTATTCCTGTAACGACTCACACAGCAAGAATCTACTTGCAACTTTTAATGAAGCTCCAACTCTCAGATGGCCTTGTCCCTCTTTGCCGCACGCTGCACGTTAAAGTATAAGTAAAGTATCTATTTTTAGCGGCCAACTTCGTTTCAATGTATGGAACAAAGTTGGCCTCATTCTGACACGCATGAGCAGAATTGGTCTGGCAAACAAGACTTAAGTCAAAGTAAATACAGTAAAGCTTTATCTAAGAAGCTATCAGCATTTTGACATCTTCTACGACTGTAGCGCATTTTACCGGTCCGATATAATCCCATCCTGAGCAGAATCAAGTATTTGGCTTCAAAAGAAGAACTTTATACGCTGGCACGATAATGTATGTTATCTTTTTGCGGGGGTCGCACTCAGAACGAGAGTACGACTAGACTCAAGTTAGTTGCCCAGCCCAATTTGATTTTTTTTGGCACCGTCTTGCGTCCCGGGAAAGTGTCCAAGAACACCGCCACCACAGACGGCCGCCGGCGCCACCCCGGTGGGAGTGCTTATATTGGGTGTTACGTGGTGACTAACTATGTTTTTTTTAAATTTTATCTCTATTTATTTTTCACCTAAATGCCAATTATATCGACTTATCTTTTTCTTGGTCGTATTTCGCCTCTGGTCTCAGAGATTGAGCAAGCTTGTCAGTGGGCTGCTTTATGCCCAGGCGTCTAGCTCTTTGTTCGTCGTAGGACTGTTGATCGGAACGGACGGCGGCCGTGCATGCTGTACGACCACCACGACGCCGAAAGTAACTGCACAGTGAGACGGAGTGAGTCACTCGAACAACATGCACATTTGCATTACCCAAAGCGATTTGTCTAACTAATGGCGTATAGAAGTAGGGTGCGTAGCGCTCCTAACGACGGGTTGCAGTCCTGTCGAAAGCCGCGGCCGCCTCGCGCAAGTCGTAACGCACTCGCTCTGCGCTCGTCGGTCTTGGCCTCGGTACCGTCGGCGTCACAGGGTCGGCGCAGAAGCCACGCTAACAGACACAAAGGACATGACTTCTCTCAGTGGCATGACACAAGGACGCATGCTGTTCTAATCGGCGTGCAACAAGTGGCGCTTGGTCTTCTGATCATGGAGTTCATTTTCGCGGAAGAAAAGTCACATTTATGCAGCACTGTTAGGCTTTGAGCAATTCGTTTTTAAAGCTGCTAGGCTTTGCGTCGGCAGCGGCCTTTTCGGGCCTGGGGTAACCCCATGCCGCTTCAAACTCTCGTGGAGCTGAGAGGGATGTCGGAGGACTCTCATACCCCCAACGAATTCCTTATGAATAAACTTAAAAATAATGCTTCCGCCAAAGGTGTCAAAACCATTGAGTGATCATCTAGCACAACTAGACTTGAAGCACGAGGTCACTTAACCTGCTTTCCTCGATTCAATTTGAGGCCTATATATATATATATATATATATATATATATATATATATATATATATATATATATACATATATATTCCTTTTTTCACTTACAACTTGTAACCAAATTTGCTAATCTTAAGAAAAATGCTCGAAATGTGTCGCGCTGAGATCAAAGTCGCGACTTTTAGTACCAGAGTAAAAATTAGTAAACAAAATTCTCATTTACGTTGTTAGCATATCAACGTTATGCTGTTGCTAGTTGTAATAGCGCTCAGTATATATGACAAAAAAAAAGTATTGATACAAATTATCTTAATCAAGCTGATTTGTCTAACGAGGTCGATGATCTTTTGATTTACCTAGGACATACTCAAACCCAGATGAGTTCAACCCCGAGCATTTTAGAGAGCGCGTCTCTGGAGTGCATTACATGCCATTTGGAGAAGGCCCGCGAAACTGCGTCGGCATGAGGTTTGCACTTGTGCAGGTGAAGCTTGCAATAGTCCGGCTTGTCCAAAATTACCGCATACAGCTGGGAGCCGACTGCACAGTGAGTGGCGAAAATTTCCTTTAATTTAGTTTTCACCCCCAGCTATCTACTTGTCCGACGAGGAGTACTAAACTACTTAATTTGCTTGTCGCTCGCGGGCTTGTTTATTTCTGATTGCCTGCTTAATTCTAACCCATTTAGTTTGAGCACATTTCTTTTAGCGTAATTTTTAATAATAATAATAATAATAATAATAATAATAATAATAATAATAATAATAATAATAATAATATACCGCAATCAGGATATCGTTTTTGTGCGTAACTCTTGGCATTGCATATACTACTAAACTCCAGTAATGCTACGTTAGCGTAAAACAAGGCACTGCTTGAACTATAGGACAGCGCTAAAGATAACACACAATTATATGTCCGAAAATGTAAAAGAGCTTTTTATCGTTGCTTTGTTTCAGGATTTACGAGATCTTCCCTTAAAGGATACCGGAATACTACGAAGGCCGCCAACTTTCCATGTGAAGCTCGATCCAATTGAATCAATGTAACTGGCTTCATTAGTTTCGTTGTGATTTCAAATTCATTGTCAATTTAAGGCGTTGCTATGGGGAAGCATTTTTCTCGAAATTTACTTATTTTGAAAATAAATAAGCTTCTTTGAAGAAGTTGGATTTTATTATCTGCGATGACCTAGACATCATTTACTTATATTTTTCAAGGTGCTTGGGTATAACATGGGTACACCCATGAGCCCTTAGTAATGCATACGATTTAAACAAATCTTTAGCCGATTTGACAAGCATCCGTACGCCAATGAATAGACCTAATTGAATCATCACAGCATTAAATTTTGGAAGCCCACCATCTTGACGGCGACGTTTTATAAAGCGACTTTAAACGCAGTGGGTGAGTTTTATGTTAGAGATAGATGTCTACTTGTGCGTATACAAAGATGTTTACAGGGCCCCAAGTGTTGAAGATAACGGCACAAACTCGTAAATTTCACAGATTGGTGGTGTTTTCTGCTAGATCTAATTGAGCCACCAGTTTGTGGTATTTTCTTTTGGACTTAATTGAGCGATCACGATGTGACGCAAATTGGGCTATGATAGCTGCCCCGTCAGGTTGCAACTTATCGGTAAACGCAGAGCGGGGTGTCTTGCTTTAGACGCGACGGGTAGGTACCCCTATTTTTGAAACGGCAGTTCAATTTACATTGTCGGTACGGTGCGTCGCTTGAGCCTTTTCATCCCTAATTTTTAAGACAGGTCATCAGATGCAAAACATTGTGAGGCGAGGGCAAAAGCCGAAGCTTGAAACTAACCCTAACAGTAAAAGTCTGATACATATTCATTACTCTCCTTGAAGTAGAGATATCCAAGAAGACGTATAGAGAAAAATAGAGGTATCCATTCTTCTCTAAGATTTTCTGGTTTTAGATGCGCATCCTGTATGGATATAATATGAAGACACATATGTACTGGATCATAAATGTTCCCATATCTGTTCCAGTCATTGCTTCTATACTTCGGGAATAGATCGAAATGCGCCCCCAACTGCTCATCTGTTAGCAAACTTACAAGTGAATCTTTGTATGCGTTAGATTTTTGGAAAATTTGTAGTGGCCATCTGGTTTACAATTGCACAGAACAACGCATTGCCGCGTAGTTGGTCAACTTCGTTTTAACACTGTCCTGTCTATACCACGCCAGTATTGAAAATAGGACATGCGAATTCATAAAACGTTACCACAATTGGCTCCGTTGGGACTTGCTCTTGGTATAACCTGAAACGTTCAGTAGTAAAACAAGTGTCGAAATAAAATCATATTAATACACGTTAATACAATTAGAGTGTGAGTCGGCAGACGAGGTGTGGTGAGTTCAAACAAAATGAAAATTCGTTCGAGAAAAGACTGCTCAGGGCAAAGTATTGTAACATGTGAGCTGGCGTTAGAAAAGAGACACAATAGTGTACAGGGAAAACGACCATTCCGTCCTCGGTATCAGCAACCTTAAGGTTTTCGGTTAGGTGTTGAGGGTGTTCTCTCATACAGCTCGGTGAATAAATTGATGTCGAAGTCCAAATTAACACATACACCTCAGGTGTTAATTTGGACTTCGACATCAATTTGTTACCGAGCTGTATGAGAGAACACCCTCAAGCTGTACAAATCCGTGTGCCATTCTCCGCAGTGCTAATAGAAAACACTTTTCTGAAAAAAAGTTGCATGCACTGGTCGCTTCGGTCGGTGTCAATATATGCGGCCAATGGCTACGCAAAGAATGTCGTTACTTGCCTAAAGAGAGAGCGGGTGGGAGAGAGAGAGAGAGAAAGAGAAGCGGCCGAATGTAAACAAAAAGGAGGTGTGCAATTTGACGTCTGCGAAACAGAAGCCGATAATGACAGCTAAAAGGTCCACATCGTTAGGCAATACCATGCCGGAAGGCAGTAAACGGACTGATAGAACGTGAAGATAAATATCCTGCCAAGTCACAAGAAAATTACATTTATCATGATACGTTACCAAGTCAAGGCATTGTGGCGCGGGCCATGCGGTGTGATAATCGATTCTAGCTTCGGTGTGCTGTCACGCTGGACGCAATCGGCCGTTATGCACGGCATCGCTTGAACTTCTCCCGTGTCCGACAAATTCTAGAAAAAGAGAAAAAAAAACAGACAACTAGATGCCGAGAAAGAAAATCAGTTAAATAAAAAAACTTTTTAGAGTTGTAAATAATCAATTGCCTTGCTCGATGCCGCCTCTTCCAGCCTTCGAATAGAACAGCCCATACAACAACATATTCATCGCAAAACTATTGCAGTCGGCTGAGATAGAAATTGCATTACTAAGTTGCATTCTTTGCATGATTTAAACACAATTCGGCACAATAAGGCAATAAACTTGAGTAAAGACAAGGGAGTTTGTTCGAAATTGTATTGCTCGAGCTCATAGTTGCACGAGAATGAGGTCGGAGAGGACGCGCGGACGGCTCTAGAGTCTCGGAGCCATACGTACGAAGACTGTGCAGTTTGTTCGAAGTTTGATTTCGCGCTTGTATTTAAACTTTAACTTTGCGTTCTTGAGACCGTCTCGGTACTGTTTTTTCAATATTTGGTTCAGATTGTGCCAGAAGTTGTTGAAGTTTGACCAGTTCTTGGGCTTGAAGAGAGATGTGTTTCGCTCTCAAGCACTCTGGGAACCACCAAGGTTTAGAGGGGGGGGAGGAGTCGCTTAGGGATAACACATTCACTCAGTGTCCTTGTCAGTAACCTGTGGTAGGGCTCGACCTAGGGGTTCTATGTGTACAGGTAAATGACGCTTACTGCCTTCTGCAGCTTTTCGGGGTCTAGTTTCCTGCATTCAGATTGTCGCTTGTCGGGGGGTTCGGCGGTCAGTGTTATTTCAACGCGAAAGGGAATGTCCCACTTAAATAGACCACTTCCTTTCAAATAATTTTCTGGTTCAACATAACGTACCTACAACATACCGTAGATACTTTCTTATTAGTTCTTGTGGCGAAAATTGCCAATCACGGTGTCACCCATGGGTCCCACGAAAGTTGGGGTGTTCGGGTCAGCGACTAACCACATAAACTTTAGACGATCATCTGTTGGAGACGAGGCTTCCGTCTGGGTGAAAACCGCCTGTCCGATCTCTGAAAAGCTGCAATGAGGACACTGGTGAGTTTCGGCTCCAGCGGTAGCAAGTAATTTTGTACAAAATTCTGTACAAAACCCCTCTTGTACCAGTCCTGTAACGCGAGTTGTGAGGAGAATACTCTAGTCATTGTCGGGGTCCTTTTACTGCAGGCGGATTCGTGTACGGCTCCGGCTGTCGATGTTTTTTTTTTTGTTTTTCTCGTAAGGCTAATGCCCGTGTAAGGTTTCTTTCATGTCATGGCTGATAATTAATCCACTCCGGCATTTACCTTGTCTAAATTAGAAACCTTGCAAACCTATTTAAGAGTGGCCGGTCGGGTCTCGAACCCAGGCCTCCCGAACGCAAGGTAAAAGGTTTGCCAGTAAGCTATCTTGTTCGTTTACGGTGTATATATATATATTCATAAAAAAAAAATATTAGCACATTTTTGGATGCAATACAACACGCCCCAAAGTCAGTCATCTAGCCCTTTGAGAGCATAAAGAGAGAGAGAGCACAAAGCAGACAGGTGTAGAGAAGCAAAGCAAGTGCACGAAAAAATAGGCTGCCAAAGAAGGAACAAAGAAAAAAAAACATTTTCTGCAAAAGCAGCTGCGGACGCAAGCGGCGGCGCCTGCCAAAGCGCCAGTATTAAGTTAAAAGAGAGTGAACGTTTCACGCGAAGGACGAGTGGCGGCTGCAGCCGGGTAATTTGGTCGTCCTGGCCGGGCCGGCAGGGTCGGCCCCTGGCGTCATCGAAAGCCACAGTGCCGTGATGCTGAGACGCACGTTGTCGACGACACAAGGGCCCTGGCCTGGTCGCTCTTGGTAAACGTGCCTGTATACGCAGCATGATATGCATGCACGTAATGTGTAGTTATGCGAGCGTCTCACAGCCTGCTTTTGAGCTGGTAGTCACACAACGGGTGACGGGTGACTCAGAGCATGGGTGAACAACTGAGCCCAGTATTGTACTGTAAGGATATATATATATATATATATATATATAGACTCATAGTGATGATTCAATAAGAATACTGATGGAGCGACAATTGCCTCCTGAGAACGTGCACACATATATATACATATGGAGGGAGACATTTAAAGGAAGTTAGCGAGAGAGGATCAAGAGCGCTGGTAACCTGGTCATGTCGTTCGTGCCCCTCCCCCCCCCCCCCCTCCCCACAGCCTTGCATACGCACATAACGCTGTGCTGATGGTGGCTGCAAGAACTTTGAACACGAGTTGTGTCGGGGTTCTGAGTTGAGCCGCGGTTCGCTGTCGGTGACCGAGAGAGCAGCTTTTAAAATGTATACAATATATATATATATATATATATATATATAGCAGCCTTATATACATTAGATACGGTGTTTACCAGGCTAGATGTCCTCTATGTTTCAAAGACTGCTACGCTGGCGTGAATAAACAAATATTTTCGCTGAGAGTATTTCGCGTAATGGTTACTACGCTGATTTTGTTATGCCGGAGACTATGGAAATAAAGCGACGTAGTGAAGTAGCCATTTGGCGCGTTAGGGACATTTTTGAACGAGCTACGGTATCCTAAAGTCTACAAAAAGTTTGTGATAGGCACTATTAAATGATACCGGCTTGGTGGTTGTGCGGCACATTGGCGGACAAAAACTCACTGAAACTAGCCGAGAGAATGTCAGAAAATACAACCCCGGTTGAAGATGAATCTGAAGTAAAGCGCTGCAAAAATTGCTCATTGACTTAAAAATCTTAAACAGTAGCGTATTGCGGACCAGATAAGAAATAATCTCAAGGTAAGTGCCTGCAAAGTGATCTAGATATGGACGATTGATAATTGCAAGCTACGAGCGTCTGATGCCGCAAACTAGAGAGCATTTCAGAGATCGAGAGTTTATTCGGGCAGGGTTCGGTGCCCTCTAATATGGCCAAACAACCTCAGGCGCTGGGCCTCGATCAGGGTTCATGCACCGGTGTTTATCATTATGTACAGAGTAGCCACACAGTACTCGATGG
Organism: Dermanyssus gallinae; assembly: GCA_003439945.1. Lineage (NCBI taxonomy): Eukaryota > Metazoa > Arthropoda > Arachnida > Mesostigmata > Dermanyssidae > Dermanyssus > Dermanyssus gallinae. Next base: position 131,704 of record QVRM01003198.1, on the reverse strand, counting down.
ATTTGAGTCCGTTTGACTATTCCCTGTGGAAACTTATGTGAGGTAATTCTGCAGTAGTATTGGTCAAGATGATAGTATGGTTTCATAAAGGCTAGCCTTCCAGTACCGCCGCGCCAAACGAACGCGACTTTCGTAGGTGTGAACTTACCGGGGACAATTGTCGACAAAAAGCCTGATTGTTTCTATCAAGTGAATCAAACGTTTCTCTTATTTATGCTCGTATAATCACACTAATGATGTGGATATCAGTATTAATCCCTGTCTACATTACGGGCGCTTTTATTTATATGAAACATATCATCTACACAAAATTCATGCACACCACCCTGGAGATAAATATATATGACTGATTTTTCGTCGCTTTTTTTCGCCGTTTGATACGGTGGAGTACGGTCGTGTTTCGTGTTGGCTCCCGTAAAATCGAGTACTACGAGAGGCTTGACTGTGAACTTTGTAGTGATAATTGTATCATCCAGAGTTTGTATAGTGAGTGTTCGAACGGTGCATCGCATACGCCCGGAGGTGCTCTGGGTACTTCTCAGAGAGTTCCGATTCCTTTCGGGCTCTCTGACAACTGTGTTCGATTTTGACAACTGTGTTCGATTTGCCAACGTCATCGCTAGCCGTAAGCTTGTGCCTAACTTGCGGCCGGCGATCGATACGGCTTAGAAGCAGAGCAACCTGTGCAGTCGTCGTAGCCTAGTGGTAGCGTCATCGACTGCCAGTTGTTGGGCCCCGGTTCAAATCCCGGGAGTGGCAAATATTTTTTGTGTGTTTTTTTTTTGGCGTTTATTTGTTCGGAAGCATTCGGACATCTAGGACGATGCCGGTCGAGTCCAGCGGCAGTAAGCCGCCTGGAAGTTTGGATATCTCCAGGCTTAGGAGCGCAATCGCCAGCGAGACACCAATTGCCGCTCAAGCTGATGTCTCGATGCCGGCCGAGAAGAAGGCAAGCGGCGCATTACCTGGAGTACCACAAGTTGATCCAACTACAGGTGCCAGGACTTCGGGAATCTCAGACGGAGGTGTAACACCAGGGTGTAAGCGAAGGAAGGGTTCTACTGTAGAGTCCGATGAGCATGACGAATCGTTTACGCTGGTGGTGTCTAAACGTGAACAGAAGGTCATGTCTCGTGAGCAACGTCAGTTGGACAAGCTGAGAATAGAGGCATCTAGCGGTCAATTCAACACCTTCAAAGTAGTCATACGAAGAAAGACCACTGAGGATTCAGCTTCTAACGAGTTCGCTGACGGTACCTTATTGCAATTGTGTAAGGCTATACACTCAAATTGTCCCGACTGCAAGATATCAAGCAGTAAGGCCGCTATTTCCGTATGGGTCAACACAGAGGATGCGGCTAGAAAACTAACGCAGCTTTCTGCAATAGGATCGGTACCTGTTACGGTAACCTGTCCAGCCCTGACTTCATTTAAGGCGAGAATTCAAGGCGTCGATGTTGCGTTCACAGACGACGAGATATGCCAAGAACTAGCAGATTCTGGTGTGGTGCACGTTCGACGTTTATTCCGGACAGGTCACGCTGGCAAGACCCCACTCAACAAGGTGATCCTGACCTTTGACCGTCAACCGCCCGTGTCTGTCTTCTTGGGTTACAAAACCCACTCCGTCGTTCTTGAACCCGATCAACCGAAGTTATGCTACAATTGTCAACGCGTGGGGCACCTAGCGGACAGGTGCACTTTTCGCAAGGCCTGCAAAAAATGCGGAGGTGGAGATCACCTAGCTTCAAGTTGTACAAAAAACAGGCGAGGTGTGTAAACTGTAGTGGCCCCCACGTGGCCGGAGCGCCTTCCTGTCCGCGTGTGGCCTACCTCCGTGAGCGGAACAGGATCATTATGGAGGCAAGAGTTCTACAACAAGTTAAGGCATCGCATCCGTCTGCATCGATCACCGAGGGTCCTGATGTCACAGCTACTGTCGTGGAAGACGTACAACCCGGTGGTTCCATCAAAGATAGGGCTTCGTACGCTGCAGTCCTTAGGGGTATTTCTACCACACAAGAAAGCCCCTCACCGCAGCTCCTCCTTCCTAACCCGCGACCGTTACCGAAGCCCAAACGGAAGCGAACCAACACACACAGGAGTCGTCAAGCTCGGCCGCGGTACACTGCTAAACCCACCACAAAGAGAAACAACCGCAAGACATCTCGCAAAGATGTTGGGGGCGCCTTAACAGACGTCGCTCAAATGTTAGAGGGTATCAGTCCTGATTTGGCAGCAACTTTGAAAACGATTGCGGAAGCCCTGAAACCTTTATTGGCTCTCCTTCCACTCGCAGAGAAGCTCAAAGCCTTTACATCATAATGCCAGATAATAATAACCCAAACTACGGAACTGAGGCCGCAAATGCGTCTCTAGTTTTGGATAACTCCAACAAGGCTACATGTCCGGTTTGCAAAGGTGTCTTCACGAAGAGGGGTCTTGCCAGACATATATCGGCCAGGCATGCTGACGCCGCCACCGGGCCGTTCACATCCAATCGGGCTTTGACGGAAGAAATTGATATTGACAATCTACTCGTCGACATTCAGGCAAACATGCGCCAAGCCAAACTGCTACGAATTTTACCCAAATCGGTGAGGCCTACTGTTGCTGAGGAACTTACCAACGTCTTCTCAAACGTTGCCAAGGAGAACGACCTTTACGCTTGGTACTCTTTGTTCTCCTTCGCTCCGGTCGTGCTGCGGCTTCCTAGAGCTCATAAGGACGCTCGGTCCCTGTCTGTCTTGATTAGGAAGAACTTACGCGAATTTTCAGCGGGTAAAAGGCTCAAGGACCTGGCGAACGAGGGACCCGTATCTAAGGCCTACTTCAACGATGACCTTTCCAGACGGGTGAGGGTCAAGCTGTCGGAAGGCGATATCTCCGGTGCAGCAAGATTGGTAAGCTCCGAAGGTATTCTAGCGCCAATGAACGAAAATACGGATGCACTCCGCGCCAAACACCCACATGCCCCTCGGAATCTAACTATGCCTACACCCCCGACGGTCACACTGCCATCTTCAACCTCGCGGGACGAGATACTGAAGGCCATGAAAACCTTCAGTCGAAGTTCAGCTGCCGGTTTGGATTTTATGAGACCCCGCCTACTTCAAGACCTGTTGTCTGGTGCACTGGGCAGTACGGCTGAGCGACTAGCTGACGCCATTGCCAAAGTAGTTGACGTGCTCAGATGGGGCTCGCCGCCATCCTGTTTTATGCCACTTATCTTCGGAGCACGGATGTTTGCGCTAAAGAAGAAGGATGGATCATTACGCCCAATCGCCTGTTCTTCAGTCGTTCGCCGATTGGCAGCCAAAATCGGCTGTCAAGATAATAAGCATGCTGTTTTAGCAGCTCTTGGCGACCACCAGCTTGGATTCGCTACCCCTGGCGGTACAGAGGTAGCAGTACACTGTACCCGGGCATTCCTGCAATCGCGTAAAGGGCCGACGGTGATGGTCAAACTGGATTTTCAAAACGCTTTTAATAGCGTTCGAAGAGACCACCTACTCCGATCCGTCAAGTCGTGGGCACCCTTACTGTTTCACCAAACGAATTTGGCGTACGGTCAATCATCACATCTGCTCATGCCACACAACACTATGCTATCGCAAACAGGTCTTCAGCAGGGCGATCCCCTGGGTCCTCTACTTTTCTGTTTGTGTATCAAGGAAATGGTGGATGCACTGAGATCCCCCCTTAACGTATGGTACCTGGATGACGGCGTTCTGGGCGGAGACCTTCCGACAGTACTGGACGACATTCGAAAGATTATTGACTTTGGTGTGATTAGTGGCCTTACCCTAAACCCGGGCAAATGTGAAGTATATGTTACAACCCATAACGAAATTGAACCATTAGATTTAACGGACCTCCTTGGCCTACTCCCTGGTTGTCGCATTGTTGACAAGGCTGACCTGGAGCTGCTAGGTGTGCCCTTGTTGCCGGATGGAATTGCAAAAGCACTAGCTGGCCGGAAGGACAAACTGGACTTTGCCACAGACAGACTACCCCAATTAGGGGCCCACTGTGGACTGTTTCTCCTTAGATCTTGCTTTTCAGCCACGAGGTTAACACACCTAGTTAGAGGGTGCAATTTATCCTCATCGCCTGAACTTTTACAGCCCTTTAACGATCTTAGCTTAGCTACTTTAGAGAAGATATTAAATATTCAGCTTACCGCTGTTGCAAGGGATCAGGTAATGCTTCCGGTCTCTCTAGGCGGCTTAGGTATGCCGGACGCGGTCATGATGGCAGGACCCGCGATCGTGTCATCCTTGACTCAGGCTACGGAGAGGGTTAGGGCATTATTGGATAACGATGGGTGGGAAACCTATAACGTAGAACTACAAGAGTTGACCGACAGATTGTCGTCCTTATTTGACTCCCCTCCCGTCGAAAGAACTAAACAGAGCAGCTGGATAACCCCTTTGCAAGAAAAGCGATTAGCAACCCTGATCGATACAGCCCCCACCTTGGCTGATAAAGCCAGGCTTCGAGCCGTAAGTAGTCAAGGGGCTGGAGCTTGGTTACATGCCCTACCTTGTCCGCGAATAGGGACTCTTTTGGATGACGAGACGACGCGCATTAGCACAGGACTGCGGCTTGGTGCTGACTTAGTCGTCCCTCACCGATGTCGTTGTGGTTATTTAGTAGACGCGTTGGCCCATCATGGCTTGTCATGCGCCTTAAGCGCAGGCCGAAGAGCACGCCACTCGGCTTTAAATGACACTTTCAGTCGAGCACTGAGGTCTGCCGGCTTCCCGTGCATACTAGAACCCCCGGGTCTATCCAGAGACGATGGAAAAAGGCCTGACGGCCTTACCCTAACCCCCTTTGAGCGTGGCCGCATGCTTGTTTGGGACGCAACTGTAACCGACTCATTAGCCCCTTCGATGGTCGGTGCAGGAGCGGACCAGGCAGGCCATGCGTCCAGGTTAGCAGAAGCTAACAAATGTAGAAAATACTCTGACGTTGGTTATCCGCACCAATTTTATCCGTTGGCGTTTGAAACAATGGGAGGACCAGGCCCGCTTACACTGAATTTGATTCAGCGCGTAGGCAGATGCCTTAACCTTTCCACGGGAGACTCAAGGGCATCGGAATTTTTGCGTCAGAGGCTGTCACTCGACATTCAGCGAGGAAACGCAGCATCTGTTCGGGGCACATTGTTGAACTGGGCTAATCCTGGGTTAGAGAACCCGTGAGTACACGTTCATGCGGAGACAATTGTAACACTCCAAAGTGCTAACTATAAAAAAGTTATATAAATAAAACCTAATCTGTAAATTCCTATATATATATATATATATATATATATATTGTTCTATTATTTTATATCACCTTTATGTCACAATATTCTTTTTGTGAGAATTCAAATTTATTTATATATATATATATATATATATATATATATATATATATATTGTTTTTTAAGGTACAGGAAGGGTCAGTTGAGATTTTAGATAGACATAACCCCCACAGTTGGTTTGAAACGGTCAAATTTTTAGTTTTCTCTTCGAGTCGCTATAGGGCCCCCGGAAGACGTTTTGACAATGTTTACACAATATGCACATTTTTTAATGATTTTTTGGTACTTAGACGTTATTCTCGAAATATCCTATCAAATGTGCTCTTTAAGCTTGTCAATCGTAGCGGGGCTTACTGCAAACACCGTATTCTTCAAAACCGCTACAGAGAAGTCCAAGGGACGTTAGGTCGCACGAACAAGGTAGCCACGGAACGTCTGCTTTCTGCGAGATAACCCACCGACCAAAATTTTGCTGAAACAGCTTTTTTAAAGGACCCGCTGAGTGGCAGGTTGCACCGTCCCATTAAAATTACATGTTGGCACGCCAAGTTATTGCATATTGAGGTAGCATTTCCTTGAAGCACACTGTCTGACAGACCCAGCTCTTGAGCTTGCAGACAAGTCAAGGCGGTTGGATTTTGTAAACGTCCGCAGCCACTGCACTGATGTTTCCTCCGAGCAGGTGAACCACCCCGAGCGCAGGCAATTATGTACCGATATATATATATAGATATATATATATATATATTATATATATATATATAGATATATGTATGTAGTATATATGTATATATATACATATACATATAATATATATATATATATATACATATACATTTATATATACATCATACTATATATACATATATATATATATATATATATATATACATATACATTATATATATATATATATATATATATATATGCACGGCTTAGCAAAACTAATATGTAGAACGTAGAAGATAGAATCAGTCATCTATATAAACACGTAAATGGAGGCGTAAATGCTTAGGTCATCAAATTGTATTTTACAATTGCATACATTAACTCAATGAGTCTTAGGGATTGAACCGTCATATCTTCAAGCGCAAATGAATCAGTAGATTGTGCACTGCGGACTTTCTATTGCGTGTACTTTCGGCGCGTTAACGGTACGTTTAAGGGTACCCGGTACTGTATCTTACGTTCGCCACGCATAGATAACGTCGTTCTCAGAACGCATTTTCTTAAATTCTCGTTGCAGTAGTCCCACGCAGGTAGAAAAGTAACAGACGACTGCTTTCATAATTGCTGCTATCATACAAGCAGTATCACAATAAATATAGCACATTGTCCTCTACCGGCAAGTCTAAATAGCAGCGAGCTCCATATCTGACCCGTCACAGCACCAAACTAAGGCATGCACGCCCTAAGTCACGCTTAACAGCATGTTACCCTACGCCGAAAAAGAGGGTGAACCTTCAATTTAAAGGGTGTACGTAAGCAATTCAACATAGAGCCTGCAATCGGAACTGGAGTGTGCACTCGTATGATGGAACAAATCGTCTTTCTTCTGCTTGTAACTGTGGTGAATTCAATGATGTCGCCACTAGGTATCCTGCTATGCTATACTGTTAATCATCATCATCATCACAATCATTCATTTATTTCACTCGACTAAGCAAATGCAGGTCAATTGTTGTTTTTACCGCTCTTTTTCACACTCTAGCGAGAGAGCGAATGAGGTGAGTGCCTGCATGCTACATTTTTTAGAATGAACAGACTACTTCATAGACATCCGCCGTAACCGTCCGCTGCAGGAGGTGTTGAGCCGAAGTCGCTGGCGCCCCTTTGGTGATGCCGGTCAATAAGATCTAACCAGAGCCAGCGAGGGGAAGAAGCCGGAGTTAGGAGAGATGCTCTTCGCTGGTCTGCAGCCAACGCTAGCCAGCTATGAATGTTCCTTCACATCTTTGCGTCTCGACGCGTTCGACTTGGAAAGAAGACATTGTCGTCCCCGAGCGCATCATGCCGACAATTCCACGATCGGCTAGGCTAAAAGAACCGTGCACGACGCCATACACAACGTACGGGAAGCGACCAAGCCGCATAAGACAACAAACAGCATGTCTAGCGTGGCGGCCAACTCTCGTCTGTAGACGTAAAAACGCAGCCATCAATGAAGGACTTCCAGTTTCGCGCGTAGATCCTCCTATCTAGATCCGGTAGTTTGTCATACTGCAGTCGGCTGTCGCTTGACATTCAGCGAAACAAAGCGATGTCGGTGTCGGGAATAGTGGCCTGATAGTTACAGGTCATTTTTAAGTTAGCGCGAAATGCGAGGACAAGTTTTTTTTTTACCAAACTGCATCTCAAAAGTAAGTATACAATGAAAAAAAAACATATTTTTAGTTTTAAAAAAAACGGTGTTTCCACCGGCACGTTGGACCTCAAATGATTCTTGCAAGTCGAGCGCAATCTAAATACTTGCTTGAACATCGCAGGCTTGATGCGATTAAGCTTTTCCATGTGCTTGTGTAATAATTGCGGCTAGACAACCTGCATGCTGCATAAAGCTAATGGTGCCAGCTTGAGGTTAAAAATATCAAGCTGGGGTACCTCAAAGTACCGTTCATATTTATTCAGCTAATTTCCTCAATCTTTCAATAGGACAGAGTTATTCTCGATAAAAGAGTATCTCAGCACGAAGCTTTTGTCCAAACAAAAGGAACACAATCTCAGTTCTTTCCTATTCTCGGTTCTGGCTTCGAATTTGCTATCCATAATCACTAAACGACACAGGTTCGTCAAGGTGTTGCTCTATGCTGACGATTTTGCTCTGTTCTCCAGAAGTCGTTTTCACACTCACCAGGCGCTTGCAACTCTGCAAAATTATGTGAATGCTAATAGCCTGGTGACCAATGTGGATGGAACGAAGGCTATTACTTTCAAAGAAGGCGGAAGCCTGGCTAGCGATGATGGGCTTCATCTTAAGGGAAACTTTGTCTAGTATGTAAAACTAGGCAGAGTTTCCCTGAAGGAGACAGAGTTCCCTGAGAAGAAACCAGCCCACGCATGTCAGCCTTACCACCAGTTGCACGAGCCAACTTTCGGACACAGATGATCTTCGTATCTAGGCTTGAGGATTGTGTCACTGCCTCCCAATTGAATACTCACCTTACAAATAACAATATCACCGCGCTGCGAGTACGCATAATCAAACCAAAGTTTGCGACATATTCTTCATTTATTGTCGATTTATCTGAGCTAGATAGAGACAAACTCTTTTGTAAATCTTTATGGGGGGCTGGAAAACTTGTTATCGATTATAACGAAGGGCCAATATTAATGTTGTTGAGACATTTCCAGCTGAAACCCACTGGCAAAACAGTGCGCACTTGTGCACACTCAACATATATACGGGACCTTCAACGACATACACCCCAACGAAAATCTATCAACTGCATTTTTTTAACGCTGCATCCATTACTAAGAATTCTGCAAATGACTTGTTGAATCACTCTGTTCCGAGTACAACGTTGACCTAGTATGCATCACCGAGACATGGGCTTCCAGTGACAAAATCTCATCAGCCGAGCTATCGCTGGACGGTCGATATACCGTCTTTCGTAAAGCCCGCAACAATCGCGGTGGTGGTGTGTGCATTCTCGCTACATCTGAATTGCAAGCTATAGAAGTTTCTATAACGGATAAATCTACAGAGACCATTGCTATCGACATACTATGTGGAACAGATCAAAAGTGCTGACTTATTTGTTGTTATTTTTCACCTACGGGTTCTGCAACACAACTTGCTGAGCGAATGGCTACACTTTGTGATTTGCTTGATGAACTCTTGTAAGTAGACTTTCTGGTCATTCTAACGGGAGATTTCAACCAGCCTGATATTAATTGAAGATGTATTGACTTGTTCTCAAGTGAAACCACCAAAGAGTACATTTTTAGCTATTTTTGTTGCCGTAGTGGTTTATCACAACTTGTGAGCGTACCCACTAGACGACGCAGCGGTACCATTTTAGACCTTTTATTTACTGACAACGAAGATATTATAGCAGAGCTTTTAGTAGGCGAGCCACCCGTAAAGTCACATCATCTTGCTGTGTATTTTAAAATACTTATTGGTACACCTTAAAAGTCCGCTAGCCTTTCCCTAGATTACTTCCAGTCGGACTATGACGCAATTGCGGCTAACATTGCAGCTACCAACTGGCGTGCATTTTTATCTCATTGTGACTCCATCGAATCACAATATACGTCATTTGTGAATGCCATTATGTTTTTTTTGGAGATGTTTACTCCGTTAAGAAAGCCTAAACCATCTACCTTGCAAATGTTCATAGAGGACGCATCTCGGCGCCTACATAGTCTGACGTCATCGTCCCGTGCACACTCGCGCTTATCTACTCAATTGGCACAAGCCGCAACCCGCAAAAGGCGGCTAGAGGAGGCCAACCTGAACATTCGTAATGCCAAAGACTTTTTTAGATATGCTGGTCGCCGTTTAACACTGCAGTCTGGAATGGCTCCACTTAAAGTTGGCAAACACACGGTCACAGGGAACTCCGACAAAGCGGCAGCTATGAAAGATTACTTTGAGAGCGTATATGTTGAGCCGTCTGGAACACCGTTAATTAGATCCCGACCGTTTTCATAAATTACATTATTTTTAACAAGAAGGTAATAGTGCACCCCAACAGCCTTAAGAGAAAATGCTCGCGGACTGCCGACTATTTGCCCCTAATTTTATTCAAAAAACTCTCTGTCAGCTTGGCTGAACCTTTATCATTGATATTTACTCGCTCCTTCGAAGACGGTGAAGTACCGAGTTTCTTTCGGCAGTCCATTATCACCCCGACGCACAGAAAGGGTTCTCGTGCAGCGCCAGAAAATTACAGACCTGTGTCTCAATGTTCAATACCTTGTTTGCTAATGGAGAAAATAATTGTGACTGAGCTTTACACATTTCTTAATTCTAAAGACCTGTTGGACTCCTCGCAACATGGTTTTACAAAGGGTCGATCAACGGGTGCCCAGTTACTGGAAGTAGCTCACGAATGGGCGCTGGCCTGAAATGGCTACACCCCTCTGCATGTCGTTAGGGTTTGATTTTTCACGTGCACCGCGTTGACCATCATCTGCTTCTGACAAAGATGTCAGCCTTAGGTTTTGGCCCCAGAATCATAAACTGGTGCAGAGCATACCTAAGAGACCGCACAATTGTCGTCAAAGTTGAGCATAGCTATTTCGCGGTCGGCAGGTGTGTATTTGGTGTCCCGCAGGGCTCATGCTTAGGCCCCCTAATGTACACAATATTTGTACAGGATCTCGGGGTAATGCTTCGAGATATCAGTGCTACATATAAGCTGTATGCGGACGATCTCAAAATATATATATAAAAAACGACAGCAACATAGCTATTCTACAGAACGCGATTGATACCATATCCTTATAGGCAGAGGAAGACCGCATGCAAATATCTACTTCCAAATCTGCCGTTCTCAAGACAATGCAAGATACTATTCAGTATATGCTAAACGGCCAACCCATTCCTAAAGTCTCACGCTACAAAGACTTCGGGGTAATCTTCGACCGCCAAATGAAGTTTAGACCCCACATGGCTGAGGTTGTCAAGGCCGCGTCTCGAATGTGTAATCTCATAATGCAGTCTTTCATTATACAGGACCATAATGTGTACCTAAGGCTGTATCAAACCTTAGTGGTTCCAAAGTGGACTTATTGCTGTCACGTATGGATGCCATTCTATAAAAAAGATGTTGACTTTTTGCAGAGCGTGCAGGATAAATTTGTGAAACAAGTTGCTTGTCGGTGTTGTCTACCACGCGAGCGTATCACATTGCCTAGTGTTAGTGAATACAAATCCCATGCCGACTACCGCATGTCTAAACAACTACCGCGTCATAAATTATTACTAGGTATTTTGTTCTAAGACCAAATAATCTCCGGAGCGGTGTTTCCATCCACCCTCACGCGATTGCTCGTGTGGACGTTGTGAACAACTCATTTGCCCGGAGGATCGCACGTCGTTCACAGATTCGAAACGACTTTGCTTCGATTGTAATACTCCTTTTTCAATAAAGGTGATATGATATAAGCGTGTAAAATACTTCGCCCACCTCGGTGTCGAGCTAACGACTGGGTTGTGTTTTACGAGATATGCCAAGGAAAGAATCCGTAATAGTCTTATGACATTTTACAATACTCAAACACCAGTGTGATTGTCATCGCAAGAAGCTCCCTAGCCATTTAATATAAAAATAGAATCCACAGCGGGGTATGGAATTCAAGTGATATAGTCGTACTTCACCCCTAAAAGCTGAAGGCTGAAAAAAGCTTGACTGTAAGGGGGCCTGCAGCTCCCATAGTCTCAAATACTAACAGACAAATTTCATGCGGAGAATCAACGCTAGAATATCTTTTGCATTTGTTGGCCTCTGATCTGCTCGGCCCGCACCTGCACAGACCATCGAAGGGGCTAATAAGTCAATTACAGGTGCATACACGCTTGAAGGGTATCAGAGTCAGACTGTCTGGTCTTTTACCATCACCCCTGGATAAACCTGGGGCGTCCACAAGATCGCCACAAGGTGTACCCCAAGCCGCAGTTTCCGCGCATGCGCGTCGTTTCGTCGTCTAAAGAAAGAGTCTTAATTCGCGGACAGGGTAGGGCATATAACCAAGTTCCAGCCCCTTAACTACCAACAGCCTGAAGCCTGGCTCTATCAGCAATGGACGGAGGTATTCAGATTTGCTAGTCGTTTTTATTGCAGCTGCTCTGGTTAGCCCTATCATCGGGAAGAGGATCGAATATTGATGACAATCCGTAGGTCAGCCTTTGAAGTTCAACGTTATAAGCGTCCCAGCCACCACTATCCATTCAAGCCTTAACTCTGTTCGCAACCTGGGTGAATTACAACATGATTGCGGGTCTTGTCGGCACTAACACCACTAGTGGCCGCAAATCAAACGTTGTTTTGTCGGAAAAATAACTATTAAGTTCTCTCGGGAATATACGTAAATACAGGGTCATTCATATCGTTATGTACTTATCATATCATATCAGCTTTATTGAAAAAGGGGTATTACAATAGAAGCAAAGTCGCTTCGAATGTGTGAACGACGTGCAACCCTCCAAGCAAATGAGTTGTTCACAACGTCCACACGAGCTATCTCGTAGGAGTGGATGGAAACGCCGCTCTGGAGATTATTTGGTCTTAGAACAAAATACCTAGCAATACGTTTCTGACGCGCTACTTGTTTAGACATGCAGTAGTCGGCATGGGATTGGTATTCACTAACACTAGGCAATGTGATACGCTTGCGTGGTAGGCAACACCGACGAGCAACTCGTTTCACAAATTTATTCTGCACGTTCTGCAAAAAGTCAACATCTCTTTTATAGAATGGCATCCATACGTGGCAGCCATAAGTCCATTTTTGTACTACTAAGGTTTGATACAGCTTTAGGTACCCATTGTAGTCCTGTATAATGAAAGACCGCATTGTGAGATTACACAATCGAGACGCGGCCTTGACAACCTCAGCCATGTGAGGTCTAAACTTTATTTGGCGGTCGAAGATTACCCCGAGGTTTTCGTAGCGTGAGACTTCAGGAATGGGTTGCGAACCTATTGCGAGGTTTGGTAGAACTCGGCAAGAAAATAATTTTTCCCAATGGATGGAGGACGCGAAATTTTCTTGTTTGGGAGAGAGCGAGTGAAGTTTATAAAAGTAGTTCTTCTGCGTTTTTTTCCTACATAGTTGTGCAAAATCTACGTTTGCGGGAGAACCAGTAAACGCATGAAGGCACCAGCGTGTTCGGCGTAAATACCGTCGTATTATACCGGCGTGTTCAGAGGAAAAGTCTGCACAACGGAAGACACTTCAATAGCTTGCGTAGCAAAAAGCGAATGACTAGATTACAAAAAGTCCTAAAAAATCGATATATTACCTTAACGCATTTTCATGAAAAATCGTAAATTTTTGGTCGCAATGGAAAAAAAAATTCCAAAGGACCACTCTCACGCAATAGTATATAGACCAACATTCAATTCAAGTATTGACACTTGAGTGCAGTGACCGGCCCATAACGCTACTGAATGAAAAAGTATTTTACAGATTTCTTTTCGAGTCCTTGCAATATTAGAATAAATAAAAAAAAACAATACAAATAAAATATAGCTGAAGACTTACAACTTAGAGTAAGAAACACCGCTTTTTTTAATTTAAAATATATTTGTTTTTATTGTATACTCCATTTTTAGATGTAGTTTGTTAATAAAAACCAGCGTGTCCTCACATTTCGCGCACACTTTAATGTGAGCTGTGACTACCGGGCTACTATTCCCGACATCAACATCGCTTTGTCTCGCAAAATATCAAGCGACAGCCGACTGCAGTGTGACAAACTACCGGGTCTAAACAGGAGGATCTACGCGCGAAAAGGAAAGTCCGTCATCGATGACCACGTTTTTGATTACCGACGAGTGGTGGCCGCCACGCTAGATTTGCTGTTTGTTGTTATGCGGCTTGGTCGTTTCCTGAACGTCGTGCATGACCTCCTGCACGGTCCTTCTAGCCTAGCCGGTCGTGAAATTGTCGGCATGGCGCGCTCCGGGACGACAATGCCTTCTTTCCAAGTCGAACGAGCCAAGGCGCAAAAAGTGGCTGCAGACCAGCAAAAAGCATCGCCCCTCCTTCCGGCTTCTCGCCCCGAGTCCCCCTCGCTGGCTCTGGCGAGATCTTATTGACCGCATTACCAAGGGGGCGGCAGCGACTTCGGCTCAACACCTCCTGCAGCGAACGGTTACGGCGAATGCCTATGAAGTAGTCTGTTTATTCTAATTAATACAGCATACAGGCACTCGCCTCATTTCCTTTCTCGCTAGAGTGTGAAAATGGGAGGTGAAAACGACAATTGACCTGCATTTGCTTAGTCAAGCGAAATACAAGATGATTCTAAGGTTGATGATGAACAATACAGCATAACAGGATAGCAAGTGACGACATCAGTGAATTCACCACAGTTACAAGCAGAAAAAAGACAAAGATTTGTTTTTATGAATTTGATGGTTCACCCTCTTTTTCGGCGTAGAGTAGCATGCTTTTAAGCATGAGTTAGAGCGTAAATGACTTAGGCTGTATTGACGATTTAATTCGTAACAACCAACACATCATTGAGTCAATGTATGCAATTCTAAGTTACAACTTTTTGACCTAAGCATTTACGCCTTACTTTTATATACGGTGACTAATTCTATCTTTTACGTTCTACATATTAGTTTTGTTAAACTTATTTATTTATTTACCAACATTCAATTCAAGTATTGACACTTGAGTGCGATAACCGGCCTATAACGCTACTGATAACAAGCGATACCAGCGCAAAAATATAGTCTCGCTTAGCAGGTAAAAAACCCACCGAACGCTCAGCAGTCAAGTGATTAAGGCTCCATTGTTGGTAAACTACATACATATACGAAAATATATATATATAAAATATTGTGATGATTTATTAATCATTTACAATACGTTTGCAAACTCGGCAGTGCTTGCCTTGGGGTGAAAACATTAGGAGCTTTGGACATTCTGGAAAGATGTGCTAAAGCTTGACACGAGGCTGAAAGCTCTCGATGCCCCCATATATGACGTTTGTCGGCATAATCGAACACACTTGCATAATCGAATTAGGAGCCTTGGACATTCTGGATAGACGTACTAAAGCTTGACACCCGACTGAAAGCTCTTAACGGCCCAGCAAGACCCCGTCTAAAAACTGTGGGTTATCTCTCTATCAGCCTACAGCTCTACGTTTGGAAAAAGTGTTCACATTTCAACAAGGCCAGGAGATCCTTGGAGTATTGCCAAAAGGAAACTGTATTTGTCCGCTGAGCCATGCTCGCCTGTGAAGTAAACGAGTCATTTAATATCAGAATTAAAAAAAAAAACAATACAAATATAGCTGAAGCCTTACACTTTAAGGCAAATCGTTGCTGAGACTAGTGAACTCCAAAACAATTGACACTTGGACATACGCTCGCAGAAATATGTCGGTACATGCTGTGCTCTCATGAACTCAATCGCGCATGTTGTCTCTGTTTTTCCAACCAAAATGTGATGATTATATTGATAAACTGTTGTGAAAGGTGCCTTCACATCTGACATTGTCGGTTTACAATGAGGTTCGTTAGAGCAAAGGTGTGGAAATAAAATTAAATAAAAGATCGAGTGCGACTTTGACTCTAGAGCAGTCACCACGAGCAAAAACATGGATGCAAAAACGTCCATACGACAAAAAGTGTTACCAATAAAAGTACAGGCTAATATCAACAGTCCGTTTGCTCTCTTTAACGCAGGCTATGTGCGCGCAACTGGAAGTGCTGAGTCATTTGACGATCTTTAGTTCAAGAAGATGTTTATTCGTGAAACCGCCTTCAGCCTTTCCAGTAGCGAAATACAGGTAAGCGTGTGCACATGACCTCAAGATTTAGAGACTCATTTGAGAGACAAATTTGCGGCCCTCACAAGCGAGCCCATAAGCTCTAGTGAGGCATCGTTGCCGACCAAAGGCATCACGCGGTTAGGGAGAGAGCTGCCGTATGCCTTCTGAGCGAAGGTGCGATGCAGCAAAACGATCCGAGTCGCAACATAGCCCTACCCCCTCCCCCCACATGTGCCAATCTTGCTTGTTTTCCCTTTCCAAAATCGATGTCTCCACAGATATCGAGCACTCGGGCATCTCCCTGTATATAAAGCGCTGCGAGGCTCAACTAGTTATCAGTCATTCGACAGCCATTGCTTTGAGTCGTTCTCTTAACCGGAGTAAGCCTGCAAACATTTGACACTACTTGTTCTTCCTGAAACGATTGCTGTTCTTGGCCACCAACATGAGATCGACTATGTTGATTGTCGTGTGCTCGGTCATGATGCCGGCGGTTCTCTGCCGACCTACAATACGGGAGGAACCGCAGTTTTTAATGCCGTCCATCCAGCCGCTATTTAACTCGGGCGTCTTCTTTCGTCCTCCCATCCCGCCCGCCTTAAACCAGAACGTCGACAATATCTTGGTGAACGACATCACGTTATCGGCGGAGAGTGCGCCGTCATCTCAAACGCCCAAGGCCGCCAATGCCTCCACCCCTCTTCCGTCTGAGGCTGGTACTGCATCCATCTCTGAAACTGTCGCTACTCGCACCTCCAGGCGGTCCAAGGCTGCCACTACTTCCGCCTCTAGGACGCCAAAGACTGCCATATGCTCTATCACTGGCAAACGGACTACTGCTGGCGTCGACACAAAGCTACGTGGCAAGACGATCAAAACGATATTAAGGATACCGAAAATCACTACGACTTTGCCGAGGTGGCCTCAAAAGTCGTACAAACCGTTCAAAGCAGGTTTTAACACGACAACCATTTGTCCAGCGTTCTCAGGAAGACCGCTAAATATAAGTTGTGAGAGCTCGTCACGGGATTCAGATTTCGGTTCGTGTCTAGCGCCCCTACGAAGGCTACAGTACGACAAGCCGTTGCACTCGATCGCCAGAGGCTCCGGACTGACGTGGCCACGATGACAGCAACAACGAAAACTTCTTCTAGAGCGACCACAACGAAATCACCCCGTACGACGATACAACTCACGACGACAACGACGGCAGCGCTAACTATTTTGTCGCCGTCGTCGGTGCTCCAGTTTGACGTGTCACGACCCAAACACGACCCGCCGTCGCTTTGAGAAACGGGCATCCCCATCACCACTACCACCGAGAAGATCAGCTCCAATGAGCCCCCTTTGGCCAGGGATGAATCTTGGAACTTTCGGCTAGGATTAGTGGCTTTGTTCCTGCTGCCTCCGTATTGATAGTAATTAGTATAACTTGTATCAGTTCAATAAATCGTATTCCTAAATGCAAGTATGCACAACCAATACACTTGTTGTCCGTTCGTTAAGTATTTTATGTAGATCCACTTACTATACTAATTTCTGCCAATCCGCAACATTTCTCTCGAGTCTAAAAGTTGGTCCATGGTCCATCTATCTCGATTAAATCGCTTCTCTCTCCGAACTTTTGGGGCGTGTCTTGTAGCAACTATGAAATACGGTTATCAATACGTCAGATATTGTTCTATACATGTGCGTTGTTCTCGAGTAGACCTAGAATCTTGCTCTTGTCGCTGCAGGAAGAGAGCGGTACACCTACGATGGTCGCTTTTTTATAAGGTAATTTTGACACGCCTCTACGACAGAGATGTCTTCCATCACTCAGGCAGTAACAAGTGTTCAACACGTAGTGCCGGCAGAAGAAAGCTGCAATAAGCAGATAGAGCCAATTGAATCTCTGCGTGCCCAACAGCACACTCTCGGTATAATGTAGAACAGTACTACAGTATAGGGTCCAGACTAAGCAGAGTGCTGAGGATGCACCTTAGGTATCGACCCCGTGTCGAGCCCGGTGGCATGCGCCTCGCGACCGGAGGAGACACATAGGTGCGCGGGTTCGAGCCCCACCGTTGCACATTTGTATTTATGGGGGTCTTTCTATGAAGCAATGCGAAAAGCAGTCCCATGGACGTTAAATTCTGGCTAAGAGTCAGCCCCGAAAGGATATAGGTAATGACCCGGTTTCGCATAGAGGACAACTACTTGTCCATAATTTGCGTTCATTATATGACCATTCCTACTACAGATACTAATCTCTCTAAGTTAACAAACACTGAAACAGCTCCTTTGTAGGACCCGCTGAGTGGCAGGTTGTAGCGTCCCGTTAAACTAACATGCTGGCACGCTTAGTTATTCCACGATGAGATAGCATTTTCGAAGCGTACGGTCTAACAGAACCAGCTCTTGTGCTCGTCGACAGGTCAAGGTGGTTGGATTTTGTAAACGTCCGCAGCGACAACATTGATGCTTTTCTCCGAGCGGGTAAACCCCCGAGCGCAGTGCATTATATATATATATATATATATATATATATATATATATATATATATATATATAGTCTCCAATTAGACAAGGTGAACGCCGGATTTTTAATCAGATACGATCAGGTAAAAATAAAAAAAACGATTAGCATAGATGTTTCAATGAAAGAGATGATGCATTACCATCCCTCCTCCCCATTATCGAACGCCCTTTATGTCACTTGTGAAAGTAACGAATACAAAGTAAATAAAAAACAAACTGAATAGTTATATTGCCGACGAAATAACGTTTAACCTGCCGCTGCTGTTAGTGCCGGCAGGACCCGTAACCGCGTCTTAAATGACCCAGGTTGCGGACAGAGTTAAGGCATTAATGGATAGTGATGGCTGGGAAGCTTATAACGTTGAACTTCAAAGGCCGATTGACGAATTGTCGTCGCTAATCGATCCTCCTTCCGATAACAGGGCTAACCAGGGCAACCCCTGCAAGAAAAGACACTAGCAAACCGAATTAATAGAATACCTCCGTCCGTTGCTGATAGAGCCAGGCTTCAGGCTGTTGGTAGTTAAGGGGCTGGAGCTTACGCCCTACCCTGTCCGCGACTTAGGGCTCTTCTTTGGACGACGAGACGACGCGCATGCGTGCAAGACTACGAATTAAGGACCTCAATTTGTGCCCCATGATGTTGTTGTGGCGATCTTGAGGGCGCATTGGCCCATCATAGTTTGTCATGCGCCTTAAGTGCAGGTCGACGAGTGCACGCCACTCCGCCCTAAATGACACTGGAACCCATTAGGTCTATCCATGTATGATGGTAAAAGACCAGGCAGTCTGACTCTGATACATTTTAAGCGTGGTTGCATGCTTATTTGGAACGCACCTGTAACCGACTCATTAGCCCCTTCAGTGGTCTGTGCAAATGCAGACCAAGCAGGTCATGCCACCAGGTCAGCAAAGACTAAGAAATGCAGAAAATATTCCAGCTTTGATCATCCGCACAAAATTTGTCGGTTGGCATTTGAGACTATGGGAGTTGCAGGCCCCCTCACAATCAAGCTGATTCAGCGCGTGGATAGAAGCCCTAAACTTCCAACGGGAGACTCGAGAGCATTCGAATTCTTGTCTCAGAAGCTGGCGCTCGACATTCAACAAAAAAATGCTGTGTTTAGGGCACATTGTTTAAATGGGTTAACTTTGGGTTGGAGAACTCGTGGCATTCTCGTGGCGGAGACAATTGTCTACTCCAAAGTGCTAACATAGCAACGACCAAATAGTAGGTAGTATATTGTGTTATGTTAGACGGTGTACAGAAACCGGCTTGGAGCATTCAAGTAAATTAGACATTGTGCATTGATGACCACAACGTTGACAAGTACATGATTCGTCAGCCTCATCATGGTCACGTCGCACATCATTTTTATAATAAAACCCATATATTGCGAATCGAAGAGTAAGATGGAGAATTTTCTATACTGGGATGTTTCCACATGTCCGAGGTGAGGGCAGGCGTCACAAAGACCGCTGGATCGACATCGGCCAGCTTGGCCTCCCAATTCAGAATGTGCTAATTAAACGCCTTAGTGCTAGGCAGGTTAAAGCTTTGCTGCAAAGTCTCTGTAAAGAGAGGTGTTCCTGCGGCCTGGTAGACAAGTCGATTGCGATTGTTCTGTGGATGCCCAGGATACGTTTGAGGAATGCAGCTTTGAGTCTATGGAGATCAGCAAGGTTCGCGTGTGAAAATGACTTCTGGAGAACAGAACCAAATCGTCAACGTAAAGTTTTCTGTTGTCGTGCTCAGACACTTCTTTGGCGAGAATAGCTGTGCTCTGTTGAGGAAATGAGGAAAGTAGTCGAAGACATGTGAACGGCACTCCGAGCTACGCCAGCTTGATCTTTTTAACCTTAAGCTGGCACCATTGGTTTCCTGCAGCATGCACGCTGTCTGGCCGCAGATATCACACGGGCACATGGAAAAGCTTAAATGCACCAAGCCTGCTTTTTTCGAGTGTTTGAATTGCGCTCGTCTTGCAAGAATCATTTTAGGCTACGTGCTGGCAGAAACACCGTTTTTTAATTAAAAAGATTTTTTTTTTTATTGTGTACTTTATTTTTATTTTATGTTGGTTAATAAAAACCAAATTGTCCTCACATTTCGCGCATACGCGCAAGTGAGCTGTGACTCTTGGGCCACTATTCCCGGCATCAGCATCGCTTTGTCTCGCAGAATATCAAGCGACAGCTGACTGCAGTATGACA
The DNA here is from genome assembly GCA_003439945.1 of Dermanyssus gallinae. Taxonomy (NCBI): domain Eukaryota; kingdom Metazoa; phylum Arthropoda; class Arachnida; order Mesostigmata; family Dermanyssidae; genus Dermanyssus; species Dermanyssus gallinae. Next base: position 111,194 of record QVRM01003198.1, on the reverse strand, counting down.
AACTACCGGGTCTAGACAGGAGGATCTACGCGCGAAAAAGAAAGTCCGTCATCGATGACTACATTTTTACGTTTACAGACGAGTGCTGGCCGCCACGCTAGACTTGCTGTCTGTTGTTTTATGCGGCTCTGTCGTTCCCTGAACGCCGTGCTTGACCTCCTGCATGGTCCTTCCAGCCTAGCCGGTCGTGAAATTGTCGACATGGCGCTACGTGACGACAATACCTTCTTTCCAAGTCAAACAAGCCGAGGCGCAAAAACTGTGAAGAGACATTCTTAGCTAGCTAGCATTGGCTGCAGACCAGCGAAGAGCATCGCCCCTCCTTCCGGCTTCTCGCCCCGAGTCCCCCTCGCTGGCTGTGGCGAGATCTTATTGACCGGCATTACCAAGGGGGCGGCAGCGACTTCGGCTCAACACCTCCTGCAGCGAACGGTTACGGCGAATGCCTATGAAGTAATCTGTTCATTCTAATTAATACAGCATACAGGCACTCACATTATTCCTCTCTCGCTAGAGTGTGAAAATGGGAGGTGAAAACGACAATTGACCTGCATTTGCTTAGTCAAGTGAAATACAAGATGATTCTAATGATGATGATGAACAATACAGCATAGCAGGATACCAAGTGACGACATCAGTGAATTCACCACAGTTACAAGCAGAAAAACGACAATTTTGAGATTGAAGATGATTTTGAGATTGAAGATTTGTCTTTATCAATTTGATGGTTCACCCTCTTTTTCGGCGTAGAGTAACAAGCTTTTAAGCATGACTTAGAGCGTAAATGACTTAGACTGTATTGACGATTTAATTCGTAACAACCAACACATCATTGAGTCAATGTATGCAATTCTAAGTTACAAGTTTTTGACTTAAGCATTTACGCCTTACTTTTATATATGGTGACTAATTTTATCTTTTACGTTCTACATATTAGTTTTGTTAAACTTATTTATTTATTTACCAACATTCAATTTAAGTATTGACACTTGAGTGCGATAACCGGTCTATAACGCTACTGATAACAAGCGATATCAGCGCAAAAATATAGTCTCGCTTAGCAGGTAAAAAACCCGCCGAACGCTCATTAGTTAAGTGATTAAGGCTCCATTGTTGGCAAACTACATACATATACGAAACATTATATATATAAAATATTGTGATGATTTATTAATCATTTACAATACGTTTGCACACACGGCAGTGCTTGCCTTGGGGTGAAGACATTAGGAGCTTTAGACATTCTGGAAAGGTGTGCTAAAGCTTGACACGAGGCTGAAAGCTCTCAATGCCCTCATATATAACGTTTGTCGGCATAATCGAACACACTTGCATAATCAAATTAGGAGCCTTGGAAATTCTGGATAGATGTACTAAAGCTTGACACCAAACTGAAAGCTCTCAGCGGCCCAGCAAGACCGCGTCTAAAACTGTGGGTTATCTCTCTATCAGCCTACAGCTCTACGTTTGAAAAAAGTGTTCACATTTTAACAAGGCCAAGAGATCCTTGGAGTATTGCCAAAAGGAAACTGTATTTGTCCGCTGAGCCATGCTCGCCTCTGAAGTAAACGAGTCATTGTAATATCAGAATTAAAAAAATACAAATAAAAATATAGCTGAAGGCTTACACTTTAAGGCAAATCGTTGTTGAGACTAGTGAACTCCAAAACAATTGACACTTGGACATACGCTCGCAGAAATATGTCGGTACATGCTGTGCTCTCATGAACTCAATCGCGCATGTTGTCTCTGTTTTTCCAACCAAAATGTGATGATTGAATTGATAAACTGTTGTGAAAGGTGCCTTCACTTCTGACATATTGCCGGTTTACAATGAGGTTCGTTAGAACAAAGGTGTGAAAATAAAATTAAATAAAGGATCGTGTGCGACTTTGACTCTAGAGCAGGGAACGGGCAGCGTGCATTCCAGGACAGTAAAGCGCGTACGCGAACAGAGCTGGTTGACTTCGATCAACGTCTAGCCTCACTCGATACCACTCGAAGTCACCACGAGCGAAGACATGGATGCAAAAGCGTCCATACGACAAAAAAGTTGTATCAATAAAAGTACAGGCTAATATCAACAGCTTGTTTGCTCTCTTTAACGTAGGCTAGGTGCGCGCAACTGGAAGTGCTGAGTCATTTGACGATCTTTATTTGAGAAACCGCCTTTAGCCTTTCCAGTAGCGAAATACAGGTAGGCGCGTGCACGTGACTTCAAGATTCACAGACTCATTTAAGAGACAAATTTGCGGCCCTCACAAACGAGCCCATAAGCTCTAGGGAGGCATCGTTGCCGACCAAAGGCATCACGCGGTTAGGGAGAGAGCTGCCGTATGCCTTCTGAGCGAAGGTGCGATGCAGCAAAGCGATCCGAGTCGCAACATAGCCCCACCCCCTCCCCCCACATGTGCCAATCTTGCTTGTGTTCCCTTTCCAAAATTGATGTCTCCACAGGAATCGAGCACTCGGGCATCTCCCTGTATATAAAGCGCTGCGAGGCTCAACTAGTTATCAGTCATTCGACAGCCATTGCTTTGAGTCGTTCTCTTAACCGGAGTAAGCCTGCAAACATTTGACACTACTCGTTCTTCCTGAAACTATTGCTGTTCTTGGCCACCAACATGAGATCGACTATGTTGATTGTCGTGTGCTCGGTCATGATGCCGGCGGTTCTCTGCCGACCTACAATACGGGAGGAACCGCAGTTTTTAATGCCGTCCATCCAGCCGCTATTCAACTCGGGCGTCTTCTTTCGTCCACCCATCCCGCCCGCCTTAAACCAGGACGTCGACAATATCTTGGTGAACGATACGTTATCGGCGGAAAGTGCGCCGTCATCTCAAACGCCCAAGGCCGCCAATGCCTCCACCCCTCTTCCGTCTGAGGCTGGTACTGCATCCATCTCTGAAGCTGTCGCTACTCGCACCTCCAGGCGGTCCAAGGCTGCCACTACTTCCGCCTCTAGGACGCCAAAGACTGCCATATGCTCTATCACTGGCAAACGGACTACTGCTGGCGTCGACACAAAGCTACGTGGCAAGACGATCAAAACGATATTAAGGATACCGAAAATCACTACGACTTTGCCGAGGTGGCCTCAAAAGTCGTACAAACCGTTCAAAGCAGGTTTTAACACGACAACCATTTGTCCAGCGTCCTCAGGAAAGCCACTAATATATAGATGACAGCAACAACGGAAACTCCTTCTAGAGCGACCACAACGAAATCACCCCGTACGACGATACAACTCACGACAACAACGACGACAGCGCTAACTATTTTGTCGCCGTCGTCGCTGCTCCAGTTTGACGTGTCACGACCCAAACACGACCCGCCGTCGCTTTGAGGAACGGGCATCCCCATCACCACTACCACCGAGAAGATCAGCTCCAATGAGCCCCCTTTGCCCAGGGATGAATCTTGGAACTTTCGGCCAGGATTAGTGGCTTTGTTCCTGCTGCCTCCGTATTGATAGTAATTAGTATAACTTGTATCAGTTCAATAAATCGTATTCCTAAATGCAAGTATGCACAACCAATACATTTGTTGTCCGTTCGTTAAGTATTTCACGTAGATGTTCATCCACCTACTATACTGATTTGTGCCAATCTGCAACTTTTCTCTCCGGAATCTAAAAGTTGGTCCGTTTATCTCGCTTAGGTCGCTTCCCTCTCCGAACTTTTGGGGCGTGTCTTGTACTATGACATACGGTTATCGATACGTGATTGTCAGGTATTGCTTTATACTTGTGCGTTGTTCTCGAGTAGACCTAGAATCTTGGTCTTGTAGCTGCAGGAAGAGAGCGGTACGTTTTGTTGTTGATTGTCGTCTTTTATAAGGTGATTTTGACACACCTTTTCGACAAAGATGCTTCGAATCACTCAGGCAGTAACAAGCGTTCAACACGTAGTGTCGACAGAAGAAAGCTCGCAGTCATAAGCAGATAGAGCCAATTGAATCTTCACGTGCCCAACAGCACACTTCTGGCATAATGTAGAACAATACTACAGTATAGGGTACAGACTAAGCAGAGTGCCAATGATGCACCTTAGGTAATAAATCGGCTTCCCATAGAGGACAACTACTTATCCATAATTTGCGTTCATTATATGTCCATTCCTACTACACTATTCTCTCGATCTTAACAAACACCGAATCACCAGACCAGTGTACATGCTTTAGCAATTGATCAAATATGACTTAACATGTCTTTATACTGAAATTCGACCTTTTAAATCTTATTCAATCGACTGTCGGGACTGCCGGTGTATATGCCCCCGAAAGGCGTCTTCAAACTAAGGCTAAGGATGCCATGTACAATACTTTACGAATGTTGTATTTTGCAGTGGGAGGCTTAAGACGAACAAACCAGACAGGAAATCGGGAATTTAGACATGTTCTTGCAGGCCTTGCACCTTTGTTCTGGCAACGTTTAAACGATAATATGTCTGGGCCTATGCTATGGATGTTAAAAAAATAATTATAAGTGTGACAAAACTAATCCGTTTTTTGAGACAATATTGGTTAACTAAGCCCCTGAAAATTATTGAAAAGCGACTCTGCATAACTTGACGTCGAGAAGTCCAGATTTTACTGCACGCAGTCCAGAACAGTTGACGACATGCAATGTAAGGTACTACGAAATGGCCTGCAGTCATTGGTTATAAAGCTAATTAAAAGTCATTACATGACAGTATATGAATATGAATGCATTGTTTATTAACCAATATGTGGTTTATGCACATATGTGCTACAGTTTTTCTACATAACTTTCATCAGCGCTATTGCTTTTATACACTGTTGGAGATGACACAGATCACACGATTTTCCGCATAGCTTGCATTCACACTCGGTCGATATCGTATGCAGTCCATTTATTATACATATCTTCGTATAAAATCAATGTATTGCAAACCCATAAACAAAGTATCTATTTCTACAACATGGGCTCTTCCGGAAGTTTGTGGTCATTGCTCTAGTCTCATAGAAACGCTAATCAACATCCGCAAATTTATATTCCCATTTAGCAAGATGATTTTCAAAGGTCTCCGTTCTTGGAAAAGCATACGTTGCTCTGAGATTCTCCACAAAGAGTTGTATCGACGCCAACAGATAGACAAGCCGGTTGCGGCTAGTGCGGTGGACTACTAGCACTCTTTTTAAACAACTGGCTTTAATTTGGTTAAGTGCTTGCAGATTCGCGTTCGATAGGTGAGGCCATATGACCTGTATGCCGTAAGCAGCGGTCGGTCGATCACATGACAATATACAAAGACACATACCCGGCATACGTAGGAACAGTCATCACATCTGAAGAGACGATAGACTGAACCGTTTGTAGAGGCTTTAGCTTAAGTGCCGACCCAGCTTTGAATGGAGGTGAGGCCAGCACGCTCAAGATGCCTAGTCATAACAAAACACAGTGGGGTTCCAACCTGTATTCGTCGTCAAATGACCGGGCTGGGTGTAGGGCAGTACGACTTCACCTATTTGTGTACGCAGACATTGACCCGTGTCTCTTTTCTGCTGCAATCCCTCGTACCGTCTAAAGCTAAGTGACAAAGAAGGTATATTATGAACAAGATACGTAGCTGCTGGACTGCTGGTAGAGCGGGTTAACTCCTCATTGTGCTCCTTCTTTTCACTAACTAGGATCACTTAGTTGTGTGTCATGTGGTTGTTACAGATTTGTGTGATCACATTGAATCTGCCACAGTACTATAGTTGCAAAACTATACTTTTTCATTAAGGTTGAATGCCTGCAACGCGTCGTTTAACCGTAAAGCCGCTTGTCAGCCGAAAAAACAAATGCAATAACCCTTTCCGAGAGTAAAAGCTTGAAGTGTTCATTCACATCTTCGGGCAATACACGTTTCGGCTTGCAGCTTTGCGACGAAGAAATATGCACAATCTCCCTGTTTTAGCAGTGTGTTGAGAGGTTACGAGGGCGCACATGGCTGCAGGTTGTTGTTCTTGGGATGGCGCCGATTGTGCATCTCTGTGTTGGGTGTGAGCAAGACTGCAAGCATTAGTGCCCCGCTTTGATTCCGTTGTTGCTGTTGTTATTGTTGTTGCTTTTGTGGTTGTCGTTGTCGGCGCTTTTGTTGCAGCCCGTCGCTCTGCTATAGCTGTAATGAATTATTACCAGCATGTTGACATATTGAGGCCGTGTTTGTACCAAACAGTTTCTTTTTGATGCAGAGTTAAGTTTAGACACACAAAGTCTTTTGAAGCTAGAAAGCATATTGATGTGCCAAAAACGTACATTTGCGGGTCTGTCTGTTGTTAAGTGCGTCAGCTTTGCCACCGTCTGTGCCATTTACAGGTGGAAAAAGGAAGCGGTGCTCAGTATGCTATGTTGGTCGGGAACTTGAAAGCCGCAACGCAAGGTGCGTTCTTCGTTACATCTCTGCATACTGCTCGGCGCAGTGTTGAGTTAAAATCAAACGCCAATAAACATATGTGCTTGCAAAACAACAAATGAGGCATGCTATCGCTCCACCTTAATACGCGTGATTAGACCCCTCACGGCACCGAGCTCATCCTAAAACATTTGAGCCGGGTCTTGTCAAGACGTGGAGGGAAGTGTTGCTAGGACGCTCTATCCTGCACGCTTTGTGGGAGCATGCTTAAATAGCTAGGAAACACTTAAAAGAACGCTGTATTGGAAAATACTTATAGAAGAGCAAGTGTTCCGTAGTCGACTTTCCTCAAATACTGTAAACAAATACGTGCAGAAACGTATGAAGACCAAGAATAGTCTTGCTTTGATTAGGAGACCCAACGGCATAACCGCCACTGACGACCACGAAAAAGCCAAAATTTTCACATATGTTTTTGCAGCTACCTATCCCACGTATGAAGAACTGCAGACGCGGAACTCGCATATCGCCTCACTTATGTCAACGACAACGCGGTTGTTGTTGTTGTTGTTGTTGATGTTAGGACATAGTCCGCTAATGAATTGCCGACAACGACATTGTTCAAAATGGTTTCCTTGTTCACCTGAGAAGCCAATGAAGGCGACAGCCAAGCCGACCTAGATGTCGTGGTTACAATCGCGAAGAAGCTGCAATTGGCTACGATAATGGCAAAAAAGCAACCGGAACCACGAAGAAGCTGCAATTGCTACGGCCATGGCGAAAAAGCTACAATCGGCTACTATAATAGCAAATAAACTGCAACTGACTACGGTCATAGCGAACAGGCTACTATCGATCAAAGGCTGCACGACCAAGGCGACAACAACGACAATGGCTACGAGATTGCATAGTCCTGCAAGCCGTTCGAGACACGTTTTCGGAGTTGGCCGACACCTTGTCTCTCAGCGACAAGGATATATATATATATATATATATATATATATATATATATATATATATATATATAATAGACCTATTAAAACTTAATAACTCGTATGCCTACATGCAAGTATGCAGAATTACATATGAATTCGTTCTTCGTTCATTAGGTATTTACGTAGATGCGTATTTACCTACATAAGTTTTGCCTAAATATGCAACTTTTTAAATGATTTCAAATTAGGCATACGTATCGCAAAGCTCCGCTTCCCAGCAATCTAGGAGTTAGTGTCCATCAACTTGAACGAAGTTTAGTCCGTTATCAGAATTTGGATTGTGTCAGATAAACTACGGCAGCCAACAAAACGCTTCATTGCATCAATGCAGCTTGCTCGCATGAGATCCTCCACAACCCTAAGATGCAGTGCCCTTGTTGCACTACTTAAAAACAATGCTATCCACAAGTTTACTTTAGCTTCTCCTTGAGGAATCATGGCTGACCCGAGATAATCGACACCGACATGTTTGATGCCGTCGTGAAGCCGGCTGGTGATGAAGCTTCGATTGCTCCTTCCGGTTACGCCTTCTCATGGGCACATGAGTAACTATGACTCTCTTACCGGCCTTGGTCCGCTGGTGCGTGACTGCCACGCGCTGCGGAGACCTTCACTGGCCCACATGTAAGTTAGTCAGACGGTGTAAACTCCCTAAAGTAACTTTCCCGAGATCACTTTTGTTGGCGCGGGAGGCAAGGCATACGATATCGGTTGGGTGGCAACGAATTTATATTGTCATCCTGTCGTGGCCCATTCGAGGGCTGTTAAGGCTATTTCGTTAATACGGGGAAAGTGTTCTGCGCACGGTCCCCGGGCTACACAGTTAATGCCCCGGGCTTTAGCAACCTGGGAGTACCGTGTGGGACGCCTGCTGCCTTGGCTTAATAGGCACAAAGAAAGCGAGACCACCACACGAAGACAGAACGCCGGTCGGGAGGACCTTTTGGCTCCTCAGCTTAAGCAGTGTGGGTTCATGTGGCGACTCGCTCTTCATTTTGCCTATTAAGCCAAGGCAGCAGGCGTCCCGAACGGTACCACCGGGTGTCGCCCGGGGCATTAACCGTCCGGCCCGGGGGTCCTCGTGCAGAACGGTCCCCCCGTATTGGCAATAGCCTTAACAGCCCTCGAATGGGCCACGACAGGATGACAATATAAATTCGTGGACACCCAAATCTATCGCATGCATTGCCCCCCGGTTAGTTGTTAAAACACGGGAGTGTCAGTTTTGGGAGTTTGTACCGTCTGACTAGCTTACATAGTGGCTCGTGAGGGTCCCCGCAGCGCGCGGAAGTCGCGCACCAGCAGACCAGGCCGGTAAGAGAGTCATAGATACTCCCGGGTGTGTCAGATCTTAGCCGGCATGCCGAAGCACCCGTTTCCGGCGGTCGCCACGAGGAGGCGCCTGACACGTGTACCTATGACTGTCACTTATCCTCGCACCCCCGGTTTCGCGGCGGTAGGCACCGCTCCGCCGAAGGTGTTCCGAACAAGAGAGTCATAGTTACTCCCGCCAAATTATTGGCTTTCTTTGTGCCTAGTTAAGCCAAGGCAGCAGGCGTCCCACACGGTACTCCCAGGTTGCTAAAGCCCGGGGCATTAACCGTGTAGCCCGGGGACCGTGCGCAGAACACTTTCCCCGTATTAACGAAATAGATTTGACTGCACTCAATTAAATAACACTTTTAGTCAACTGCCCACACGGGAGGATCCAGAGTACTTGACGAAAGACTGTCAATACAATGTCAGTGCCTAGGTGACAAACCCTTTTCGCGTGTATAAAGTATATAAGTGTATATGTAATAAGAACAAGCTTGGCGGTTATTGGCAAATAGAACAGCAAGCCGCACTTCAATGAATTCACCTATATGAATTCACCTCTAGGCAAGCCCTAATCTAATGCCACCCCCCCCGCTTCCCCCCCTGGGGTTAACGAATGGCGTGACGGCTGCGATACGCAGATCACTACATGTTTTCCCATTCCGCAACTACGTCTTCGCTAAGGCAAAACACCATTGCTGTAATTCCTTACTTACCTCTCACTTTGCTGTGTGTATTTCATCACACTGTGGCGGCAATGTTGTGAATGAGTGTGCTGGACCACATAGATATATAAGCGTTAGCCACTAGTCGCGCCTTGCTTTCTCTGTAGGTCTATACCGAACAACTCGACCATGTTCAATAGGAAACGTTAAAACTGTGCTTGCAGGAGTCTGCAAAGGGTTGATGCGCTCGGTAGTCGGCTTCCGCCTTCAGTTTAGTCAGTAAATGGAGAAATTTAGAGGTTAAATCGAGAGACTAAATGCAGACCTTCACAGGCGGACCTTGTAGCTTAGTGAGCCATCAATCCCGAGCAAAGGCGCCACGCTGTCAGGGCGGAGCTGGCCTCCGAGAGACGCGCCGCAGCGAGGCGACCTCAATTAGGTCATTGCCCCCCGCATGTGGTCACCTCACTCGTTTTCCCTTTCCATTATCGATGTAATACTCAAGGGTACCATGAGCCGACAGAAGAATGTATCTGTAACAGGTGTGGGAGAGCTTGTGGGAGATATCATGCGGGGGAGTGCCCCCGAGTTGAATCACTGGCCAGGCTGGCTCAGTGACCGTGTTTTTATGTATAATATTTGACTATATACCTAACAAAGGTGATTAATAAATGAATGAATTATCGATGTCTCTTCCGGCATCGAGCACTCGGAGGGCTCCTTGCTTATAAGGTGCTCCAAAACTCAATCTGTCATCAGTCGCTCAGTCACATTGTGCCTTTAGTCGTTCTCATAATCGGAGAAAGTCTGCAAATAATTTTACACTACTTTTTGCTGTTATTGCTGTTTTTGTTCTTGGCGGTTAAGTTTTCTACATTTACTGGACACCAGCATGAAGGCGACGGTGTTGATTGTCGTTTGCTTGGCCATGAATGCCGACAATTCTCTGCCAGCCGACACTACGGGAGGAAACCAAGGTTGCTGCTACTTTAGCCTTCAGAACAACTAAGGCTGGCATGAGTCTCTCCTCCAGGACGCTTAAGGATGCTATAAGCTCCGCCTCCAAGACGTCCATCATCACTACCACTGCTGCGCCCCCGGCCACGACGACGATAACGCCGACCTCGACGACAGTAACAATTGAAGAGGTCGATGTTACGACAGAGCCCGCCAATGAATTGCCGGCAACGACATTGCTCAAAACGGGTTCCTCGTTCATTTGGAGTCCCATTGAAGGTGACGGCCAAACCGACCAAAATACCGACGGTTACAATGACGAAGAGGCTGCAATTGACTACGACGATGGCGAAGAAGCTGCAGTTGGCTACGATAATTACAAAGAAGCTGCAATTGACTACTTTAATGGCGAAGAAGCTACCAACCAAAGGATACACAACCAAAATCACAACAACGACAATGGCTTCGAGATTACCCAGATAGTTCCAACACTCCTACAAGCCGCTCGAGACACGTTTTCAGAGTTGACTGACACCTCGTCGTTGAGCGGTAACTTTCTCTCCGCCGTCATTGAGGAGACCGGTAAGCATATGTTGCGGAAGCTGGTCACGGCGTTTACGTTTCGGCTTTGGTCCATCGTCTTCACGAAGCCTACACTACCACCAGTCGTTGCAGTGGATCGTCAGCGGTCGGACGACATTGGGCTGACAATAACGACGCCCAGTACCACCACTACCACCACCACCCCGCCGCCGCCGTGGACCTCGTCTTCATCGCCCTTGCTGTTACGCATGCGATCACCGCCCACCGCTGACGTGGCCACGACGAGAGCACCCCCGACAACGACCGACATTTCTACTACAATGACCACAACCGAAGCTCCTACTACAACGGCCGCAACCGAACCTCCTACTATAACGACCGCAGCCGTGCACAACCTGCCGTCGCTTTCAAGCACGGACATCTCCACCACTACCGAGGAGATCAGCTCCAATGATGAGCCCTCTACGCCCAGTAATGAATTTTCAGGCTCTTGGCTAGGCTCCGTAGCTGGGTTCCTGTTGCCTCCGCGCCTCTAGTATAAATAGTAGAACTATAACTAATTCAATAAATCGTACGCTTACATGCAAGTATGCACAATGATATATAACTTTGTCGTTCGATTAGTAGGTATTTACGTAGACGCTCATTTACCTAAAGTTTTGACTCGTTTGTTTGTTAAATATGTATATACGTAGATGCTCATTTACCCAATGTTTTCCTCAAAGGTTACATAAATACGCAAATTTTTAAATACTTTGAAAATAGGCATACGCATTGAGTCCGAATGGCCGGAAGCCCCAATTCTCAGGAACTTAAGGGTTGGCATTTATCTATCTCGGTCAATCCAGTCCACCGACTTAGATCGGTGGTTAGCTAGATTAGTTAGATATGTCTTGTGACATATAGTTATCGGCACGTAAGTGGCAAGTACGTTGTTGAACCTTGTACTCAGCTGCACATCTGTAATTCTCGTTTGTTAATGATGTGAGCTTTACATATCTTCACGAGCCAAGTGCCTTCTATCACCTAAACAGCAACAGCTTTGCAACGTACATTTCTGAGAGAGAAAAGCCCGCAGCCATAAGCTTATAGGTCCAATCGAAGGTTACATCCCCGGGCATAATGTGGAACAACACTCACATCAGTGTAGGGTATAGACTAAACCGTTTTCAGCAAGTCAGTCTTATTTTCTTATTACACTAGCGAGGTTCTGAGTTTCCGCCTTCTCACACCTCCAATGGGCGGTTAGACTGACTCATGTAAGGAAAACTACAACACTCCCAGGAGTTTTATGTGATGTGGGCAAAGTACACAGAGAAGGAACCGCAAGCATACGTGATATTATCAAAGTGAAAAAAAGAGAGTTCAGCAGATATAATGAAACTTAAGTTCGATACTCGGAGACAACCATGTTAAGCGTTCCCAAAGCTAGAACTCAAGAACCTTAACAGATGCTGCACCGCTCAACAAAGTAGCCGTTTGGAAGCGTCGACTTCGCAGGAGCGAGGCGCGCTCACCCCGTCGCCTTGGGGCGGCTACTGCTCACCTTTGAAATACGTAAAAAAAAACGTCACCACTGGCGCATTCGTGCATTGTTCTGATGGAAAATTCCAACATCTCCAACCTTAAGTTTACCGCTTCTCAGATACAAGACGTTCTTGTTGCCTCACCAGCACCAGAATTCGTTAAGAATATTTTCGAGTGCACGCCACATTTTTGCAAGACTAGTACCTTAAGCGCCCTGTCGAGTCATATCTCCTGAAGATAGCGCGATTGGAACCCGAGACAGGGTCGTAAGAGGTCTGGAGTTGATTTTGGCCGCGATTTCTTTGATCAGTGTGAAAAATGCAAACCACGGCAGCAAGTTGGCTTTGACGAATCTCCTGATGCCTGAATCCTTTACCACACGGAACAATCGTTCGAATTGGCCGCCACACCAAGCAGCCTTTGGTGCCGTGAGTGACACTTACTGCTAGAAGGCCCGAAATGGCGTTGAAACCTGGATCTTTTTAGTGCTTGCCATAAGGAGCGAACATCGTTCGCTACTTGAACGATGTTTATTCCGCTGTCCAAATTCAGGTAGTGTCAGATAAACTACTACAGCCAACGAAACGCATTAATGCGGCATGCTCGCGTGGGATCTTCCACAACCTCAAGATATAGTGCTTATATCGCACTACATGTAAACAGTGCTATCCACACCTAGACTTCCGCTTTTCTTGACAATCGATACATGCTAAATGTCGTGAAGCTATCTCGGCTGGTGCTGGAGTTTACATTGCTCCTCCTGGTTAGGCCCCCTCATGGGCACATATCGCACGCGAGTAAATAACGCTTTTGGTCAATTGCCAAGACTGGAGGATCCAGAACGTTTAACGAAAGTTTGTCAATACGATTTCAGTGCGCAGGTGACGAACCATTTTCACATGGTTATAAGGTGTACAAATGTTCTTTTAATAAGAAGGCGAGTTAGGTAGTGATCGGCAGGGAGAAAGGGATACCGCATTTCAATTGGCTCACCCATAGCGAGCGAGTCTCTACTCTATGGTCAGTGAATGTTTTGAAGGCTGCGATACGGGGAACAACAAAAACTAAAGATTCGTTTTGCACATGGAGGTTAGCAAATTAATTGCATGTTTTAAATAGTCTGCCTTCCGGAGTGAGTGAAAATGAGCATTTGAATTCTGATCTACCTCCTTCTTGTGCTGAGATACATGCTGTACTCGGCAGATGCAAAATGCTTGATTTCGAGATGAAGTAAAACTAACGAAGACATAGTTGGGGTATAATCTAAAGGGAAAGGACTCTGGGGTGTCCGCGGGCGGGTAGCTGGTCGATGGTTCCCGTTGGCACAGCTTGGGACTGTGTCCTCTTTTTTTGCTGGTGGTTAGCGAGGAATCGAAACGCATCGAATCAAACCTGCAGACGACGAATGCCAGGAGTGGCACATTTTCTCTAACGCGCTTTTTGATATAGCCTTGTTCCCGACACCGCCACAACTAGTGGAATAATTATATACACTTATGCATAAATAAACGGGTCCTGGCTAGCCGGGTCTATATCCCCCGTCTCCTATGACTTGGAATCGCCATGCATCATATCTTCAATGCACCGATGGCCGGGCATGATTAGATACCTAGCTGGCTAGCTACAATTGCTGGTGTCCCAGTACCGAAATAATTCTTGCACGCTGTGTGGGAAAATGCTTAAAAACATGTTACCATGCACTGCACAACGAGGGTGAACCTTCCAATTAAAGAGCGCACATGAGCAAGTTGACACAAAGCCAGATCTCTACACTAGATTGTGATCACCCGTATGACCAAACAGGTCGCAGTGCTTCTTGTACTCGCAAGTGTGATAAACTCAAGATTGATCCCCCGCTGTACTGTATAAATACTCATCATAATCATGATTTATTAAACATGATCGAGCATATGCAGGTCATTTGCCGTCTACACTGCCCTACTTAACGCTCTGAGAGAGCCAATAAAAAGAGTGCCTGTATGTTGTATTATATAGAATAAACAGACCAAGATATTGGTGCTCGCCACGGCCGCTCACGGAACTACCTAGTGTTGAACCAGAGTCCAGGTAATCTCGCTCAATAAGAGGGGATCCCCACAAAGGTATCTCGGGGAGAGAAGCTAAAGAGAGGGGGTTGCGCTTCGCTGGTATGCAGCTAATGATAGTTAGCTACGAATAGTTTCTTCACATCTTTGCGTCTCAGTTCGGTTCATCTAAAGAGAGAACAATACCATCCCGGAGTGCAGCATACCGACAATTTTACGACCGGCTAGGCTAGAAACTATGTAAGAAGTCATGCGCGACGTTCCGAGAACGGCAGAACCGGCAGCATAAGGCAACAGCAAGTCTATCGCGGTGGCCTTTCGCCTGGAAACGTAAAGACGTAGTCCTCGATGGAAAACTACTTCGGCTGTTGCTTGACATTTATCGAGGCAACGCGGTGTTGGTATCAGAAACAGTGGTCCAGTGGCTGTAGCAGCTCACTTTCTATAACGCGTGAAACGCTAGGATACGTTCCCTTTTAATGCGACTAAAAATGACATATGCAATAGACACCAAAAATTGTATATATATTGAAATTAAATATATATTATATATAGTATAAAGGCGGGCGTACGTCGCCTGGTGATACCAGCCTCCCCGGATGCGGCTCCGGAGCCTTCGGCAGCGCGTGCTGAGGTCGTGCGTCCCCCTCTTCGGCCGATCCCCGCTCCGCGAAAATCTACACTTCGTGCGAAGACTCTGCCACTTCCTGAAACAGGACCTTCTAAACAAGTCAAGGCCGCTTTTTGCCGCCCTTCCAAGTGTCATCGCCGATTGGCTCCGAGTGAACCGGTTCCGCGCGGCCGCGCCGTCACCCGTGTTCGGGCGCGCCCATCTAAGTCGATCGACGACCTTGATTTCGGTTCTTTGTCCAAGGCCGTGTCCATGCTCGCTCGCATCAACCCGAAACTAGGCGACACTCTTCGAGGCATTGTGAAGGCACTGCGTCCCCTGCTCGCCCTAGCCCCGTTGCTGCGAGGCTTGGTGTCTCCCGCACCAGCTCCCAAATGATGAACCCTGAGCCCACTCAGTTCCCCGGCGCAGCTCCCCATCCCCCTCGTCTGTCCGTTTCAGTAGCAAGTAACCCTTCCGTAAGGGTCACTTGCCCCAGATGCGGCCGGGACTTTACTTGCCGCGGTCTCCCTATTCACCAAGCTAGATGTCGTCCTACGTCTACAACTCCCGATTCGTCTTCGGCTGCTTCCTCTACGCCAGCACTCCCGTCACAGCCTAGAGAGTCGCTGGTCGGCAGGCTCATACTTGCGTCGCAACAATCTAGGGTAATGCGTGTAATCCCCCGGGCTGTGAGGCCTTTGGTTACCGAGTCCCTATGCGACGTCCTCGACCTTGTGGCGGCCAACAACGACGTCCCCTCGTGGGAGTCGCCGTTGTCATTCGCTTACGTGGTCCTTCAACTGCCACCTCGCACTTCGTCGCCCACCTCTTTGGCAGCGACTGTTCGGTCAAACCTCCGTGCGTTCCGCGATGGCTGGCGGTTCGAATTTTGCGTAGGTGGTGTTAGAAGAGTCACATCAGATGCGTGCGACTCCCCTGAGGACTCGGCATGCCGCGTTTCGTCTAAACTGTCCGAGGCAGACGTTTCCGGGGCGGCCCGTTTACTATGCTCTACGGACTCGTTTGTTTCGGGAGACGAAGTCCTGGCCTTGCTTGCCGTCAAGCACCCACCTGCTCCATCGGACTCGGTTTTTCCGGACCCTCCTGACTCTATGACGCAACGTCACTCTTCAGTCGATGATGTCTTGGGAGCTGTTGCCAGCTTTCCGGCCAGTTCGTCCGCCGGTCCTGACGCTTTGCGTCCGCGTCATCTGAAGGACCTTCTTGCATCCGTGCTAGAACCGGTGGCAAGGAGACTAGCCGCAGCACTTGCCAGAGTGGTGGACGTCTTAAGATGGGGTACACTGCCGACTGAGGTCAGGGAGATTATATTCGGCGCCAAACTATTCGCACTCCGCAAAAAAGACTCATCGATTCGCCCGATCGCCTGTTCTTTCGCGATACGGAGGATTGCTGCAAAAATAGCCTGTCGTGAGGCTAAAGATCTTTTCATTGAGCAGCTTGGCCCGCACCAGTTGGATTTTGGCTTAGCAGGCGGGGCGGAGACAGCTGTATCTGCAGCAAGAGCCTTCGTCCAATTATGCCCGCCCCGAACGGCACTCTTAGAGTTGGATTTTCGCAACGCATTTAATACTATTCGAAGGATCATATGCTTCGTGCAGTTCGTGATGCAGTACCGGAAATCTTCAACTTAGTGAATCACGCATACAGAAAGCCATCCGTCCTGTTGTTTAGGGCCCACACGTTGTCTTCGGCATCGGGTATACAGCAGGGAGACCCCTTGGGGCCGGCTCTATTCAGCCTGGGTATACGTGAGCTGGTCAACTCAATACAAGTGCCTTTCAACGCCTGGTACCTCGACGATGGCACACTCGGTGAACCGATGGAGGGCTTACTCGAGGAAGTGCGCAGAATTCTTGCCTTTGAGACAGTCAGTGGCCTGGTGTTAAACACGGCCAAATGCCGGGGACAGACCCGGACGACCCCACATTGAGTGCCTTACTTGCGTTACTACCGGGGTGTAGAGTCGTGTCTGAACACGAAGTTACGCTCCTTGGCGCACCGCTCCTAGCACCTGCACTGTCGAGTCTGCTCGACCCCATGATGGACAGATTGTGGGCGATGCAAGAACGTCTGCCTCTGGTCGGAGCCCACCAAGGGCTTTACCTACTCCGCTCGTCGTTCTCCGCGTGTCGCATCGTACATATCATACGATCCATAGACTGTTCGGGTACACTTAACCAGCTTCTCCAACCATTCTACGACCAGGTGGTGGAGGCCCTCGAGACGGTTTTGGGTCTGAACTTACGACCACGAGAGGTGCGCCAGGCGGCTCTCCTCACCTCTATGGGCGGTCTTGGTCTTCCCTCGGCCCGCTCCTTGGCAGGCCCTGCCGTGGCCGCCTCGATGCACGCTACGTCGGGTCATGTCTAACGCCTGCTCCCGCCGGGGGCTTGGGCATTGTTTGAGGCAACTCGCGACGTTATAGCGGCTGGACTCCAAGCTTCACCGCCTGATATGAATAGACTTGCCTGCCAGAGGGCCTGGGTCGAGAAGGTACACGAATCTTCGCTTACTGAGTTGCTTGAAGAATGCGGTGACGATCAGGATAGACCGCGCCTTCTTGCCGTCGCTCGCCCAGGAGCGAGCGACTGGCTACACGCAATCCCCGCTGACTCATTGGGTACCCGCCTTGACGACCAATCCACCCGGATCTGCGTTGGCCTGAGACTAGGAGCTGATTTGGTAGAGCCACACAGATGCACTTGTGGCGAGCCTGTCGGACGCCTGGCCAGACACGGCCTGTCTTGCGCTCACTCGGCGGGCCGGCGACCACGTCACACCGCTCTGAATGACATTCTTGCAAAGTCGTTGCGAAAGGCCGGAATCCCTTGCGTCCTGGAACCGCCTGGTCTTTCTAGAGACGATGGCAAGCGGCCCGATGGCCTGACTTTGATACCTTTCTACAAGGGTCGTTCCCTGGTGTGGGATGCGACGGTGACCGACATCAAAGATAAGAAAGTATGCAAACTTAGGCCGGGCGTACCACTTTTCACCCTTCGCATTCGAGACGCTGGGCGGCCCTGGGCCCCTCACAACGACGCTAATTTCCCAGGTTGACGACGCTTTACAGCAGGCTACGATGGACAAGAGGGCGGGCAATTTCTTCTGCCAACGGCTTTCCCTAGAGATTTAGAGAGGTAACGCGATTTCGGTGCTCGGAACTATGAAAGACTGGATGGACTCGCGTCTTCGCGTCAGGGATCGGGCAAGACTCCCACTCGGACACGAGTGATAGATGAGGAGTGAGCCATCGGCGCCGTGGATTTAAACATTCACATGTATATTTTGGAATACAAAATTGAATTTATTCAATAATTGCACATTTGCACACTGAGGCAGTGCCCGCCTAAAAAAATAATTTAAAATCGCCTCCCGGTGAGTTCGCCTGCTCCTCCTCCGCGACGGACCCAGCTCTTGTGGTCCCGGTGCGCCCGGAAGACCCGTAGGGTACCCTGCATGGCCAGGACGGTTAGGTCGATCAGGTTTTTCTTCGATAACCCGAGAGTCAGGAGATCCTTCACCGACTCGGGCTCCCATACACCGGTCATCGACACGGTGATGGATTCGAATCGGTGGGGAAGCGAGCTGGGAAGTTGATCCCTGACCCCGGGTATATCGTATTTCCTGATCTTATCCCGTCTGGCCAATGCAAGGTCTCTTGAGGGGCCGCAGACCTCGGCGTCCAAGACCCAGACCCTCGTAGGTGTTGTTATGACGAGGTCTGGTCTCCGAGCCGGTGCGGCGGGTCTTCGGAAGGTGCGCTCTCGTTCCACCTGCATTCCTTTAGCACGGAGTAGGCGGGTGACTCGCTCACATATGTCATCGTGGCGCTTGATTATAGGGCGATGGGTGTGATCGCACACTTGAGCGATGTGGGCCAGCGTCTCGACAGCGTTGCACCCATGACGACAAAATTTGTCGTACCCGGGGCGACCCCTTGCGAGTCTGGCACGCGTTGGTAGTGCGTTGATCCTTAACTTAATCAGGTTTATGTACTCCCTACCGGATAGGTAAGGAGTACCCTTGACCCAGTCATTTGTAAAAGGTGTTAGGTGTGTGTGTTTCAGGTGAGCCCCATCGACTGTGTTATGTAGTGTACGAGACCAGTACTCGGTCTCGTGTGCGGCGTCTTCAATGGTCGTGTCATCGAACACACAGAGAGCGCTGGTTTTCGCCAGCTCCTTTCTGTGATAATCGGTCGACAGCAGCCATTGAGTGCCTATGTGGGATGATCTGTTCAGGGCAGTGAGGCGGGAGAGGCGAAGTCTGGGAATTAGTGTACGGAGACAAGGGATGTCCAGACCGCCGTGTGAGATGTGCGCGTATAGGAAGGCGTTTGGCACGCTGTTTTCGAGTTTGAGCCACTGCAACTTTACCGTTCGCCTGATCTCACAGTCTAGTTCTAGGAGGAATTTTTGAGACGGTCGAGGACCAGCGACCAGTTTATAGAGAATTTTCGGGATAAGGAATTGTTTCAGTATTGTTAAGCGTTGCTGGGGTTTAAGGGGAGCTGATGTTAGTCTGCCGAGTAGTTCTAGGAGAGTGACCTTGGCCGTGTCGACTCTGCCATTACTGTCGAACTCGATGCCGAGGTATCTCCATCGAGCGCAAATACCCTTGGCTGGCAATTGCCTCCCTCCAACGGAGAATTCGGGGGTTGACTGATAAAGGCTCTTCTTCACCCGGCTATCATAAAGATGCGAGATCGTAAAGCTCTTATTAGTGTTGATTTTAAGGCCTCTTTCTTTAAGTAAGGGGAAAGCTAAATCTAGGAGTTGTTGGAGGTTGTTCTTGGTGGAGGCGAGGAATATGAGGTCGTCCGCAAAGGCTAGGCCCATAAGGCGGTTTCCTTCTTTTAGTCGATATCCTAAATTGTCTAAGTTTATTTTCCTGAGAATGTCGTCAAGAACTAGATTAAATAACAGGGGTGACAGGGGATCACCCTGACGAACACCCCTGGTGGGCCTGATAGTACGACATTCTTTACCGAATTCAAGGAGAGTTTGGGACGATTGGTATAGGCGCTCGATATACTCGATGAAGACTTCCGGATACCCTCTGGCCCCGAGTGTCCACAGGACCGCGTCATGGCTGATCGAGTCGAACGCCTTACGCAGGTCGACCGACGCGATCCGCAATTCGCGGCCTGTGGACTTGGCATCATGAATGATGCCATCGAGAACCGTCAGGTTTTCGAAAGTCCCATCGAATGGGAGGAAGGCTCGTTGAGTGGGGAGAATTTTAATAGATTTTTGGATACGTTTAGAAAGGATTTTATTAAGCGTTCTTTGTAAGTAAGAGCTAATCGAGATGGGTCGGAGGTCACTGGGGGAGGAGGCATCAGTGACCTTGGGAATGAACGCTACTCGAGCCTTTTGTTGGCCAATTTAATTCCTATTTAATTCCTATTCAAATTAAATTCCTAATTAAATATATACAAAAAAACGACTTAAAGCAAATAGAGCGCCAATAAAAGAATTGAATTGTTAGTTTACAAAATACATTATGTACCGACCCAGTTTTCTAAATCCTTTTCGCCAGATCGAATACAGCCGTCTTCGAGGATTCTGCATTCTACCATACGTCGCACGAAAAACCCGCAAACACTGCGTTAAACTGCAAAATAAATAGCGCTGGAGGTAGAAGATTATTACCTGGGATGCATCTATGCTCGTATACTTATATATCCTACACCAGATAGGCAGCTTGCCTATATAATACACGATTTTTATATCAGGACTACACAAGCTTGGACTGCAAACTGAAAACAACGAAACAGAAGTTACTTACATCAGCTGGAGTGAAAGAAGTACGGTCGATGTTGTATTAAGCTTAGCACAACCACCACAAATAATAATTAGCGAGAGGCCCTCGGCGCATCGAAAACACTGTCAAACGTAAATTCGCACTAAACTAACCAGCCCAATGCATCTTCAGTACACATTGCCCATTGAACACCCAGATATTACAACACGCACCTCAACTCATTCATCCAGCAGACAATATCAATGGCACTGAATGAGTTACCCGGTGGCCATCTTAGATTTAATGCGCATAAGACTTTGTTCACTGTATGCCACACGTACAACAAAGTGCTATAAAGCCATGGATATTTCTTCAAAAACGATCCACATTACCAAATTCATGAATGAATACTTCATTTTGCGCGCCTATGCGGTGGTAACTTCATACTGCCTTCAAGGAGAATACCTATGATTATTGACAGAAGAAGATGTTGCCAGTGTTATTAAATCCAAAGAAAATGGTAAATCTGCGGGCCCCAACTAAATTGTACATAAGCATATATAAATATCCTGTGCCCGCCATTAACCAATCTGTATGACGCAAGCCTGCGCAGCGGTTAAATATCGGAAGAATGGAGAAAAGTTTCCCGCAGCCAATTAACAAAAAGAAGACTGAAGCAACAGACTACTGACTACTGTGGAAATGCACTAATTAGTCTCGTTTTTATAATTTAAACTTTACTTGTCGTAGAGCATTTATATACATTTGTAAGCCTAGATTTACCATGCAAAAAACATGGACTCCATCGGAAGTTTCAGACCACGTCGCCAATATTAATAAAATATGACATATACCGCTTTTATAGACTGCATTTGACTGCGTTAAAAGAGACAAACTCCTTGAAGTACCTCGAACTTGATTTTCTATAGAGGGAGCTATGTATAATCCGATATGCGTAATGCTGCAAGTGAACTTAATTACTATTAAGAATGGGGCTCATGATGTCAACAGGCCAGTAGCACAGATAACTGGAGTCGTTCAGGGTGTCCGTGCCAGTCCGTTGTTCTTAAAACTGTATATCGCTGGCTTGGCAGATGCTCTTAGAAATGCAAAAACGATACACGCATTTTATGCCGAAGAGTCAGAGTCAGTAGTTTCTGCAAAGGCACAAAACTGCCTGCAGTTTCATCTACAGGAAGCCTCAGACTGGTGGCGAGAAAATTAACTAATAATCAACATCGCTAAAACAAACGCACTACATCAAGGCGGATCGTACGCCACAGACGACAGGTGCATTAAGATTTTGGAAGTAAATAATGAACTCGTCAATCACTTTTGCTATCAAGGATAACAGTGATCCCTCGGCTGTCATTGAGCAGACATATGGAAGAAATGCATAGCAAGGCCACCGCGGTCATGATTTTAATGGGAGACGTTACTGACACAGAATTAAAAATCAAGCTAAACATATTTAGAATGAATACATTTTTTCAATAGAAGATACTGCCTTCTGGCGATTAGCTCTTATTTTACAATGTCAGACCTTAAAAACCCTTAAATTGAGTGTGTGTGAGATATGATTAACCGCGTGCACATTCGAGATTTCAGGGCTAATTCGAGAGGCTCATTTCAAGCAGCCAGACCTCGCTGATTGGTGAGCTATCGTTACCGAGCGAAGTTATCACGCTGTTAGGGAGAGAGCTGTCAGGCGCCCTTCGAGAGAAG
This sequence comes from Dermanyssus gallinae, assembly GCA_003439945.1. Classification (NCBI taxonomy): domain Eukaryota; kingdom Metazoa; phylum Arthropoda; class Arachnida; order Mesostigmata; family Dermanyssidae; genus Dermanyssus; species Dermanyssus gallinae. The sequence continues at coordinate 88,673 of QVRM01003198.1, read as the reverse complement.
ATGCGCCGCGGTGAAGTGACCTGAATTGGAACCTAGTCCCCCGCATGCGCTCGCCTCACTCATTTCCCTTTCCCATATCGATGCCTATTCGGGCATCGAGCACCCGGAGAGTGCCATTTGCTTATAAGGAGCTCCAAGACTTAACCTGTCATCAGTCGTTCAGTCAGCTCGTGCATAAGTTCGTTCTCCTAATCGAAGCAAGCCAGCAAAGATTTTGTCACCACTCGTTGTTGCTGTTGTTGTTGGATGTTGAGCCATACCCATTCACCGAATACCAACATGAGGGTGACGATGTTGATTGTCGTGTGCCTGGCCATGATGCCGGTGATTCACTGCCGGCCTGCGCTACGGGAGGAACCGGAGTCGCTGATGCCATCGATAATCGACTTGATCAGCTTCTTTCTTAGTCCAACCCCGCCCGCTACAGAAAAGGACGTTATCGTCCTCGACGACGAACCATTGTTAACGAAGAGCGCGCCGCCATCTCAAACGCCCAAGGCCGTCAATACCTCTACCCCTCTGGCGCCTAAGGCTAGTACTACTAACAGGAGGTCCAAGCCTGGTATTACTTCCACCTTCAGAAGGTCCAAGCCTGGTAATACTTCCACCTCCAGAAGGTCCAAGCCTGGTAATACTTCCACCTCCAGAAGGTCCAAGCCTGGTAATACTTCCACCTCCAGAAGGTCCAATGCTACCAGTACTTCCTCGCCCAGCAGGCCAAAGGCAACCAGTACTTCCACCAACAGAAGGTCCAAGGCTACCACTATCTCCACCTCCAGAAGGACCAATGCTACCATATCCTCTACGTCTAGGAGGCCCAAAGCTACCGTGAGCTCTTCCTCCATGGCGCCCAAGACTGCCATAAGCTCCGGTTTCAAGTCTATTCTTAGCAACGGCTCCAAAACGTCGAACACCACTGCTGCGCCCCCGGCTACGTCAACGATGATGATGCCAACCACGACCACTACATTTGAAGATTTCGATGTTGCAACAAAGTCTGATACTGAGTTACCGATCATGACGACAACATCTGATGAGGTCGATGTTACGACAGAGCCTGCTACTGAGTTACCGACCATGACGACAACATCTGACGAGGTCGATGTTACGACAGAGCCTGCTACTGAGTTACCGACCATGACGACAACACCTGATGGGGTCGATGTTACGACAGAGCCTGCTACTGAGTTACCGACCATGACGACAACACCTGATGAGGTCGATGTTACGACAGAGCCTGCTACTGAGTTACCCACTACGACGACAACACCTGATGAGGTCGATGTTACGACAGAGCCTGCTACTGAGTTACCGACTACGACGACAACACCTGATGAGGTCGATGTTACGACAGAGTCTGCTACTGAGTTACCGACCATGACGACAACACCTGATGGGGTCGATGTTACGACAGAGCCTGCTACTGAGTTACCGACCATGACGACAACACCTGATGAGGTCGATGTTACGACAGAGTCTGCTACTGAGTTACCGACCATGACGACAACACCTGATGAGGTCGATGTTACGACAGAGCCTGCTACTGAGTTACCGACTACGACGACAACACCTGATGAGGTCGATGTTACGACAGAGTCTGCTACTGAGTTACCGACCATGACGACAACATCTGATGAGGTCGATGTTACGACAGAACTTGCTACTGAGTTACCGACTATGACGAAAACATCTGATGAGGTCGATGTTACGACAGAGTCTGCTACTGAGTCAGCGACAACGGTCACAATACCTGAAGAGGCCGATGTTACGACAGAACCTGCTACTGAGTTACCGACAACAATGATAACACTTGAAGAGGTCGAGGTTACGACAGAGCCCGCTACTGAGTTACCTACAACAACGATGACATCGTTCGAAGTTTTTTCCTCAGTCCGCTGGAGAGCCACCAAAGGTGACGGCCAAGCCAACCAATATTCCAGCGGCCTCGATGACAAAGAACCTACGATTGGCCACTATAATGCCGAAAAGGTTTTTACTGGTCTCGACCGAGAGCTATACGGCCAAGACGAGAGCTACGACTGTGAGGAGAATGACATTGTCGAGGTGGTCCCAAAAGTCGTACAAGTCGTTCAAAGCACGCTTTCGGAGCCGACAGACACTTCGTCGCTCTTTGCCACCGTCGTTGAGGAGGCCGTTCAGTATGTTTGGCGGGAACTCGTTGCGGCGTTCACTTTTCAGCTTGGGTCCATCATCCTCACGGCGCCTTTAGAACCACCGGTTCTTGCAGTGGGCGCTCGTCAGCGGTCGGACGATATAGCGATGGCTACTTCCAGTACCACGCCACCGCCGTTGACCTCATCTCGATCGGCATTATTGCCACAGCTCCTGGCACGGTCTGACGTGACCACAACGGAAACTCCTACCAGAACGACAACAACAAAAACACCGACCACGATAGTGGAACCCATGACCCCTATGCCCTCGTCGTCGCTGCCCCAGTCTGGCGTGAGCACGGCAATGTCACAGCCCGAACTCAAATCGCCGTCGCTTCCAGGCACAGAGATTTCAATCTCTACAACCACCACTTCTACCAGTGAAGAGATTAGCTTCAATGAGTCCAAGAATGAACCAGCCGTTGCTAGCGGCTCTTGGCTAGGATCCATGGCCACATTCCTGCTGCCTCCGTATTTCTAATCAATTCAATAAATCGTATGCCTTTGCAAATATGCACAACCAATGAATATGTTGTTCGTTCGTTAGGTATTTTACGTATGTTGTACGTACCGATGTTAATTTGTCTGTCTTGCTGTAGTTTGCAACTTTTCACTTTTCAGTAAAGGAGGTTGAATTAGAATCACCAGAAGCCGCAATTCACAGAGATCTAAGAAATGGCGGCCATCCATCTCGCGCACGGATGCCGAATCTGTCCTACCGATTCGAATCAATTAGTTAGCCGATAACTATTGTACATAATTACCAAAAAGGTTTTAGCCACATACAAGTTTTGTTGAAGCGGCGGCAGTAAGATATGAAGTTTAGTTTATTTAGATACTGTAGATACGTAGTTCTTATATTCTAACATGCAGCGACTGGAGCGCCATTGAGGGCCCTGGCGGCGGTACGCAGTGCAATTCGCGCAGAGAAACTTCATAGCAGTCAAGCCATGCTAGCATAGAACCAAATCGTTCTAAAAACCGGGTCGTTCTTAGGATCGGCTCGTTCCTAGAACCGGATCGTTCTTAAAACGCTTGTTCCTAGAACTGGCTCGTTCATAGAACCGGCTTGTTCTTAGGACCGACTCGTTCATAGAACCGGCTGTAGTGTCCTTGGAACCTCTTTGTTCTTACAACCGCCTTGTTCCTAAAACCGGATCGTCCATATAAGCGGCTCGTTCTTAGAACCAGCTCGTTCTTAGAACCCGTTTGTTCTTAAAACCAGTTTGTTCTTAGAACCAGCTCATTCTTAGAACCAGATTGTTCCTAAAAGACCTGTTCTTAGAACCAGTTCGTTCTTAAAACCGGCTTGTTTTTATAACCGACTCGTTCTTAGAACCGGCTCGTTCTTCAAACCTGCTCTTTCTTAGAACCGGCTCGTTCTTAGAATTGTATTGTCCTTAGAACCGATTCGTTCTTAAAACCGGCTCGTTTTTAAAACCGTCTCTTTCTTAGAACCAGCTCGTTTTTTAAAACCGGCTCGTTCTTAAAATCAGTTCGTTTTAGGACTGGCTCGTTCTTAAAACTAGTTCGTTCCTAGAACCGGCTCGTTCTTAAAACTAGTTCGTTCTTAGAATCAGCTCGTTCTTACACCGGATCGTTCTTAAAACACCTGCGCCTAAAACCTGCTCGTTCATAGAACCGGCTTGTTCATAAAACCGGCTAGTTCTTAGGACGGGCTAGTTCTTAGGACCGGCTAGTTCTTAGGACGGGCTAGTTCTTAGGACCGGCTCGTTCTTAGAACCGGCTCGTTCTTAGGACCGGCTCGTTCTTAGGACCGGCTCGTTCTTAGGACCGGCTCGTTCTTAGAACCGGCTTGTTCCTGGGACCGGCTCGTTCTTAGAACCGGCTTGTTCTTAGGACCGTCTCGTTCTTAAAACCGACTTAGAATTGTATTGTCCTTAGAACCGGCTCTTTCTTAGAACCAGCTCGTTCTTAAGACCGGCTCGTTCCTAGAACCGGTTTGTTCATAGAACCGACTCCTTCATAAAACCGGCTCTTTCTTAGAACCGGTTCGTTCTCTGAACCGGCTCGTTCTTAGAACTATTTCGTTTTTAGAACCAGGTCGTTCTAAAAACACCCGTTCTTAGAACTGGCTCGTTCTTAAAACCGGCTCGCCTCTTAGAACAAATTCGTTCGTAGAACCGGTTCGTTCTAAAAACACCCGTTCTTAGAACCGACGAAGCTCGTTCTTGGAACCGACTCGTTCTTAGGACCGGTTTTTCTTGATTCGATTCGTTCTTAGGGCTAGTCTGTTCTTACAGCAGCTCGTTCTTAGAACCGGATCGTTCTTAAAACACTTGTTTCTAAAACCGGCTCGTTCTTAGGACTGGCTCGTTTATAGAACCGGCTTGTTCTTAAGACCGACTCGTTCTAAGAACCGGTTCGTTTATAGAACCGGCTCGTTCTTTAAACCGGCTCGTTCTTAGAATTGTATTGTTTTTAGAACCGGCTCGTTCTTAGAACCGGCTAGTGCCTAGAACCGGCTCGTTCTTAGAACCGGCTCGTCTCTAGGACCGGCTCGTCCCTAGAATTGTAGTGTCCTTAGAACCGGCTCGTTCCTACAACTAGTTTGTTCTTTACACCAGCTCGTTCTTAGAATTAGTTCGTTCTTAAAACCAGCTTACTCTTAGAACCGGATTTTTATTAAAAGACCCGATCTTACACCAGTTTGTTCTTAGAACCGGCTCGTTTTTAGAACCGGCTCGTTCTTACACCGGGCTCGTTCTTATTATAGAACCGGCTCGTTCTTAAAATTAGCTCGTTCTTAGAACTGACTCGTTCTCAACACCGGCTCGTTCTTAAAACCGGCTCGTTCATGGAACCGGCTCGTCCTGACACCCGGCTCGTTCTTAGAACCAGCTTGTTCTTTAAACCGGCTCGTTCTTATAACCAGCTCGTTCTTAAAACCGGCTCGTTCTTAGAATTGTATTGACCTTAGAACCGACTCGTTCTTAGAATCAGCTCGTTCCTATAACCAGCTCGTTCTTAGAATCAGCTCGTTTGTAGAATTGTATTGTCCTTAGAACCAACTCGTTTGTAGAATTGTATTATTTTTAGAACCAGCTCGTTCTTAGAATCAGCTTGTTCTTATAACCGGCTCGTTCTTAGAATTGTATTGTCCTTAGAACCGACTTGTTCTTAGGATCAACTCGTTCTTAGAACCGGCTCGTTCTTAGAATTGTATTGTCCTTAGAACTAGCTCATTCTTATGCCCGGCTCGTTCTTAGAACTAGTTCGTTCGTATAATTAGCTCGTTCTTACAACCGACTCTTTTTTAAAACCATCTCGTTTTTTTAATTGTATTGTTCTAAGAACCGGTTCGTTTTTAGAGTCAGCTTGTTCTTATAACCGGCTCGTTCTCAGAATTGTATTGTCTTTAGAACTGGCTCGTTCTTAGAACCACCTCGTTCCTATAACCGGCTCGTTCTTAAAACCAGCTCGTTCTTAAAACGGATTCGTTCTTAAAACCAGATCGTTCTTAGAATTGTATTGTCCTTAGAATCGGTTCGTTCTTACAATCAGTTCGTTCTTATAACCGGCTCTTTCCTAGAATTGTATTTTCCTTAGAACCAGCTTGTTCTTAAAACCGGCCCGTTCCTATAAACAGCTCCTTCTTAAAACCGGCTCGTTCATAGAATTGGATTGTCCTCAGAATCAGCTTGTTCTTATAACCGGCTCGTTCTTAGAGTTATATAGAATTGTATAGTCTTTAGAACCGGCTCGTTCTTAGAATCAGCTCGTTATTACAACCGGTTCGTTCTTAAGACCGGCTCGTTCTTAGAACCGGCTTGTTCTTACGACCGGTTCGTTCTTAAGACCGGCTCGTTCTTAGAATCGGCTCGTTCTTAGAACCGGCTCGTTCTTAGAACCGGTTCGTTCTTAAGACCGCCTCGTTCTTAAGACCGGCTCGTTCCTAGAACCGACTCGTCCCTAGAACCGACTCGTCCCTAGAACCGACTTGTTCTTAGAACCGGCTCTCTCTCAGAACCGGCTCTTTCCTAGAACCGACTCGTTTCTAGAACCGACCTGTTGCTAAAGCCCGCTCATTCTTAAAATTAGTTCGTTCTTAAAACCAGCGTGTTTCTGGCACCGGCTCGCTCTTAGGACCGGCTCGTTCATAGAATCAGCTCGTTCTTAGAACCAAATCGTTCTTAAAACATCCGTTTTTAGAACTAGTTCGTACTTACAACCGGATCGTTCTTAAAACCAGCTCCTTCTTAGAATAGGATCGTTCTTAAAATACCCGTTCGTAGAACCATTTCGTTCTTAGAATTGACTCGTTCTTACAACAGGCTCGTTTTTAGAACCGGTTTGCTCTTAGAACCGGCTCATTCTTAAAACCGGCTCGTTTTCAGAACCGGCTCGTTCTTAGAACTAGTTCGTTCTTAGAACCCGCTCGTTCTTAAAACCGGCTCGTTCTTAGGACCGGCTCGTTCTTAGGATCGGCTCGTTCTTAGGACCGGCTTGTTCTTAGGACCGGCTCGTTCTTAGGACCGGCTTGTTCTTAGGACCGGCTTGTTCTTAGAATTCTATTGTCCTTAAAATCAGCTTGTTCTTAGCACTGGCTCGTTTTTAGAATTGGCTTGTTCTTAGAATTGTAATGTCCTTAGAACCGGCTCGTTCTTAGGACCGGCTCGTTCTTAAGACCGGCTTGTTCTTAGAATCGGCTCGTTCTTAGAACCGGCTCGTTCTTAGAACCGGTTCGTTCTTAAGACCACCTCGTTCTTAAGACCGGCTCGTTCCTAGAACCAACTCGTCCCTAGAACCGACTTGTTCTTAGAACCGGCTCTTTCTCAGAACCGGCTCGTTCCTAGAACCGACTTGTTGCTAAAGCCCGCTCATTCTTAAAACTAGTTCGTTCTTAAAACCAGCGTGTTTCTGGCACCGGCTCGCTCTTAGGACCGGCTCGTTCATAGAATCAGCTCGTTCTTAGAACCAAATCGTTCTCAAAACACCCGTTTTTAGAACCAGTTCGTTCTTAAAACACCCGTTTTTAGAACTAGTTCGTTCTTACAACCGGATCGTTCTTAAAACCAGCTCCTTCTTAGAATAGGATCGTTCTTTAAATACCCGTTCTTAGAACCATTTCGTTCTTAGAACCGACTCGTTCTTACAACAGACTCGTTTTTAGAACCGGTTTGCTCTTAGAACCAGCTCGTTTTCAGAACCGGCTCGTTCTTAAAACTAGTTCGTTCTTAGAACCCGCTCGTTCTTAAAACCGGTTTGTTCTTAGGACCGGCTCGTTCTTAGGACCGGCTCGTTCTTAAGACCGGCTTGTTCTTAGGACCGGCTCGTTCTTAGAACCGGCTTGTTCTTAGGACCAGCTTGTTCTTAGAATTCTATTGTCCTTAAAATCAGCTCGTTCTTAGCACTGGCTCGTTTTTAGAATTGGCTTGTTCTTAGAATTGTATTGTCCTTAGAACCGGCTCGTCCTTAGGATCAGCTCGTTCTTAGAACCGGCTCGTTCCTAGAACCGGCTCGTTCTTAGAACCGGCTCGTTCCTAGAACCGGCTCGTTCATAGAACTGGCTCTTTGATAGAACCGGCTCATTCTTAAAACCGGCTCGTTCTCAGAACCAGCTTGTTCTTAGAGCTAGTTCGTTCTTAGAACCAGCTCGTTTTAAAAACACCCGTTCTCAGAACCAGCTCGTTCTTAGGACCGGCTCGTTCTTACACTGGCTCGTTCTTAGAACCGACTCGTTCTTAGAACCGGCTCGTTCTTAGGACCGGCTCGTTACTAGAACCGACTCGTTCTTAGAATTAGTCCGTTCTTAGGACCGGCTCGTTACTAGAACCGACTCGTTCTTAGAATTAGTCCGTTCTTACACAATCTTGTGCTTAGAACCGGATCGTTCTAAAAACACTTGTTCCTAAAACCGGCTCGTTCATGCAACCGGCTCGTTCTTAGAAAAACCGGCTCGTTCATAAAACCGGCTCGTTCTTAGAACCGGCTCGTTCATAGAACCGGCTCGTTCTTAGAACCGGCTCGTTCATAGAACCGGCTCGTTCATAGAATCGGCTCGTTCGTAGGACCGGCTCGTTCTTAGGACCGATTCGTTCTAAGAATCGGCTTGTTCTTAGAACCGGCTCCTTCTTAGAACCGGCTCGCCCCTGGAACCGGCTAGTTCTTAGAATTGCATTGTCCTTAGAACCGGCTCGTTCTTAGAATCAGCTTGTTCTTAGAACCGGCTCGTTCGTAGAACCGGCTCGTTTTTAGGACACCCGTTCCTAGGACTGGCTCCATCTTAAAACCGGCTTGTTCTAAGGACCGACTCGTTTTTAGAACTGGCTCGTTCTCAGAACCGGCTCATTCTTAGAACCGGCTCGTTCTTAAAACCGGTTTGTTCTTAGAACCGGCTCGTTCTTAAAACCGGTTTGTTCTTAGGATCGGCTCGTTCTTAGGACCGGCTCGTTCTTAGGACCGGCTCGTTCTTAGGACCGGCTCGTTCTTAGGACCGGCTTGTTCTTAGGACCGGCTAGTTCTTAGGACCGGCTTGTTCTTAGAACCGACTTGTTCTTAGAATTCTATTGTCGTTAAAATCAGCTTGTTCTTAGCACCGGCTCGTTTTTAGAATTGGCTTGTTCTCAGAATTGTATTGTCCTTAGAACCGGCTCGTCCTTAGAATTAGCTCGTTTTTAAAACCGGCTCGTTCCTAGAACCGGCTCGTTCCTAGAACCGGCTCGTTTATAGAACTGGCTCTTTGATAGAACCGGCTCATTCTTAGAACCGGCTCGTTCTCAGAACCGGCTCGTTTTCTGAACCGGCTCGTTCTTAGAACCAGCTCGTTCTAAAAACACCCGTTCTTAGAACCAGCTCGTTCTTAGGACCGACTCGTTCTTACACCGGCTCGTTCTTAGAACCGACTCGTTCTTAGAACCGGCTCGTTCTTAGGACCGACTCGTTCTTAGAACCGGCTCGTTCTTAGGACCGGCTCGTTACTAGAACTGACTCGTTCTTAGAATTAGTCCGTTCTTACACAATCCCGTGCTTAGAACCGGATGGTTCTTAAAACACTTGTTCCTAAAACCGGCTCGGTCATAAAACCGGCTCGTTCATAAAACCGGCTCGTTCTTAGAACCGGCTCGTTCTTAGAACCGGCTCGTTCATAGAACCGGCTCGTTCATAGAATCGGCTCGTTCGTAGAATCGGCTCGTTCGTAGGACCGGCTCGTTCTTAGGACCGATTCGTTCTAAGAACCGGTTCGTTCTTAGAACCGGCTCCTTCTTAGAACCGGCTCGTCCCTGGAACCGGCTAGTTCTTAGAATTGCATTGTCCTTAGAACCGGCTCGTTTTTAGAATCAGCTTGTTCTTAGAATTGGCTCGTTCGTAGAACCGACTCGTTTTTAGGACACCCGTTCCTAGAACTGGCTCCATCCTAAAACTGGCTCGTTCTAAGGACCGACTCGTTTTTAGAACCGGCTCGTTCTCAGAACCGGCTCATTCTTAAACCGGCTCGTTCTTAAAACCGGTTTGTTCTTAGAACCGGCTCGTTCTTAAAACCGGCTCGTTCTAAGGACCGACTCGTTTTTAGAACCGGCTCGTTCTCAGAACCGGCTCATTCTTAAACCGGCTCGTTCTTAAAACCGGTTTGTTCTTAGAACCGGCTCGTTCTTAAAACCGGCTCGTTCTTAAAACCGGTTTGTTCTTAGGACCGGCTCGTTCTTAGGACCGGCTCGTTCTTAGGACCGGCTCGTTCTTAGGACCGGCTTGTTCTTAGGACCGGCTTGTTCTTAGGACCGGCTTGTTCTTAGAACCGGCTTGTTCTTAGAATTCTATTGTCCTTAAAATCAGCTCGTTCTTAGCACCGGCTCATTTTTAGAATTGGCTTGTCCTTAGAACCGGCTCGTCCTTAGAATCAGCTCGTTCTTAGAACCGGTTCGTTCCTAGAACCGGCTCATTCTTAGAACCGGCTTGTTCTCAGAACCGGCTCGTTTTCTGAACCGGCTCGTTCCTAGAACTAGTTCGTTCTTAGAGCCAGCTCGTTTTAAAAACACCCGTTCTTAGAACCAGCTCGTTCTTAGGACCGGCTCGTTACTAGAACCGACTCGTTCTTAGAATTAGTCCGTTCTTACACAATCTCGTGCTTAGAACCGGATCGTTCTTAAAACACTTGTTCCTAAAACCGGCTCGTTCTTAAAACCGGCTCGTTTATGGAACCGGCTCGTCCTGACACACGGCTCGTTCTTAGAACCAGCTTGTTCTTTAAACCGGCTCGTTCTTAAAACCAAATTTCAATTTCATTTATTCACCTTTGTAGGTAGCAGTCAAATACTTAGTCAAACAGAATCTGTGTACTTATACAAGGGTAACAACACAAGACTAGAGTCATTTCAGGAATAAAAACATTTCAACCAAGTCAGCTTGCCAGGCTTCCCAGCGATTGTACTAGGGGGCAGTTAGCCGCGTGGTATCTATCACAAAAACTCCCACATCTAGAGCATTTACAACTATCGCAAGGGTCATGGAAACCCCGCTCCGCACAGAGCTTGTGGTGAAAACCATGAATGGCGAATCGGGTCACAACATGTCTATTTAGCCTATGTGTTCCTTTCCACCCACTATTCCTCATTGCCCCCGTGTTAAGGAACTCTACGTCAATGTCCGCCACTTTGTCCTCCCAATCCCTGCGGTTTGCAAGAAAGGCCTTCGTCACGGATAGATTGAAGCGACGTTGCAGGTCCTCAGAGAGCAGCGGCGTGTCCGCGAGGAGATATACGTAGCGGTTCCGAGCCGTCAGATGTAGACCCAGAGCTCGTTTAAGGAAGGAGGCCTTGACGCGGTTTAATTGTTCGAGGTTTTCTGCCGTGAGGTGGTCCCAGGTGACTCTCACCCCATAGGTCGCGATCGGAGCTATCTTGAGTTCGAACAGTCTGAGTGCCGTCTTCAGCGATAGTCTGTTCGGAGATTTGATCGCCCATGTCGCCGCCAGTGCCTTCCTGCACCTCTCAGATATGTGCGCGGAGAAGCAAGTACCGGTGACAGAGAAAATCACCCCTAAGTATGGGAAGCTGTTGACATACTTAAGTGGCGTTCTGTTGAGGCGTAGCGTGTCCTCGGCTGCTCTCCTTCCCCCTCTTCTGAACTTCATGGCCACGGTTTTGGAAAGGTAAATTTTCAGGCCTAAATCGGTGACCGCTTTGTGAAGACGGGCTAGTGCTTGTTGCACCTGAAACCTACTAGGCCCGTAAAGTACTAGATCGTCCGCGTACAAAATGACCTCGACCAGGTTTCTGGGTCCCTTTATATGACTCGGGAGGTCTTTTAGGAGTACGGAGAATAGCAGTGGGCTTAGGTTATCGCCCTGCGCCAGGCCCGTTGTCTGTATGAAAGGCTGGAGCTCCGCTACCCCGTCGTCGATGGTGATCCTATTCTCCTGGAGAATTTATGCGAGAAGCTTCAGCACCTTCATTGGGACCCCTACCTCAGCCAGTGTGCGCAAAGCCTTCTCTCGAGGGGCCGAGTCAAAGGCCGCCTTGAAATCCACGAATACCGCATACAGCGGGTTACGTGGCTTAGCCAGTGCTGCCTTGATATCTGCCAGCAGAATCGTACACGCTGTTTTTGTAGATCGCTCTCTCCGAAATCCATGTTGTTCCATTGGTATGGCATGAACACTTTCAAGAAAGCTGTCTAGTCTCCTCGTCAGGAAGGCAGAGAGTAGCTTATAACAAACGCTCTTCTTCGCAATGCCTCGCCATGACGAGGGGGCTGTCGGGTCGCCCTTTTCTTTGGGGATTACGAGTAGGGTGGCGTCTCTCCATTGAGTTGGAAGAGTCCCAGCGCGCAAGCATTCGTTGAATAGGGCTGTCCAGCACGTTGCCAACACAAAGCCGTTCTTTAGGTGCTCGTTGCAGAGATTGTCGGGACCGGCCGCTTTTTTGTTTCGTAAGCTAACCAGGCCCTGCATTAGCTCTCGGACTGTGAACTCCCTCTCAAGAATATCACGACCCCCTTCAATGTCCTTATCCCACACGGCAGCAAAGTATGGAACCGCGCGAGGTATTGTGTCAGACGACGCGAACATGTCCGAGAAGTGATCAATGAGGGAAGCAGAGCTTATCAGGCAGGCCGCTGTCCTGGAACAGTTCGATAACCATTTGTATGGCTGGCTCTCTGCCTCGGCGATCAGCCGGTTTTCCAGGAGCTCATGATATTTCTTCCGCTGCATTTCGTACGTCTTTCGGCAGATCGTCCTGAAGACTGAGGCCAGCGCGCGAAATGCCGGTTGCTCCTCTGCGAGAAGCCTGAAGCCAATTTGCGCCCTCCGGGCGAGACGGCAGTGGTGGTCAAACCATGGCCTGTGCTTCTTGTTCCCTCTGTCGGGAGGCGGTAGTGCGCACGCCTGTAGAATCTTGGTGAGCTGTTGCGCATACCCGTCTGTGTTCACCACGGGAGGCACTGGGAGCACCTCGTGAGCGCGTTCCATAGGCTTGACCATATTCAGTTTCCGCGAAAGGGATTCGTGTCTGGCTGTTCGATCCGAAGCGACTCGCACCGTGATGTCAATTGCCATCGGAATGTGGGCACGAATACTCGCGCCTTCCGCGAGTGAGTTGTTCTCGCCCTGAAACTTAACTTCATCCCTGGTTAAGTTTGTTCCGAAAACGTCGATAGCGGAACTGCCGGCGTGACCCAGAAATGTCGGTACCGAGCACGGGTTGGCAATCCAGCACCCGTAGTCCGCCAGCGTATCACGGAGAGCCATTGCACGAGCGGAGTCGGGCTGGTCAATGCGGGCGTTAAAATCTCCGGCGACGACTAGTGGGGCGGAACGGAGAGGATGCACTGCTTCGATTTCACTGGCAAGCTTTTCCACCATAACTTGGGTTGACTCCTCAGCGTCGGGTTTGACGTATGCTGCTACTATGCATAGTTGCGGCCCGCGTAGCGCGATGATATTGTTCTCGGTCATGCAAGGCGTGAGGTCGCCGACTCTGTGACTGTAAAACACGGAAACACCACCACTGGGGCGTCCCGGGCCTGTGTTCTTTTGTGCGGGGCAGTGAACCGCGTAGAAGTGCGAGAGGATGAATGAGACTGTTGCCCAGGTCTCCGTTAGCACCAAGGCGTCAATATCGTCCAGGGCCTCCGGGGCGAGAAGGGCTAGCAAAGTGGTGCCCTCGCAATTCCATTGCACGATTCTCAGCGTCTCTTCCAGGCCTGACGTCCGCGCCTCGATGCGCTCTGAGACCGTCCACGCGAGCGGCTGCGCTGACTGGGGGTGCCGCGTGCTGGGGTCGAACCCCCTGTTCCTAAAGCCTGTAGCACCTGTTTCACGAAGTCCTCGATGGTAGGGGGTGGTGGCTTGTGTCTGCTGCTGCTCGTTGACTCGCTTCGCCCCTGTGTTTTCTGACGGTTTATCATCGTAGGAGGCACTCGTTGACTCGGCTGCTGGATTTTCCGTCCCTGGGAGGCCGGTTGTGATGACGAACGGTGGGGGCCACGACGTCCGTCAGCGCTGCCAGTGCCTGAGCTGGGCGTGGGGATTGCTGGCTGCCTCCTCCTTTGGGCTTCTGAATTTTCACGCCTAAAAAAGGTTTTATCCTCCTTGCAATATTATAGGCAACTGTTTTAGCTACCTCTCCTTTAAAGCTATATCGCCCGCTCTCGACAACTGGGCGTTGTGAGATGGATAGCGGAAGCACGGAAAATTTTGCATTTTCTTGGTTTGCCATTTTTGCAAGGATGTCGTTAGCCGCTTTGCAATCGGGGCCGAAAAGGGGGACAGATAGCACATGCACTTCCGATCCAGGACGTAGAGCAGATAGCGTCTCGGCAAAATTTTTCACTTTGCTAATATATCTGTCCTTTTCAAACTCCATGCATTCATGGTAGCCTGCTTGCAGAAACACCGCCACAGGCCCGGCGGCACCATCCACAAATTTCTGTGCCTCACAAATCACACTGTCGATGTCCATCTTCGAGGCGGCGCGGACCGCCAGAGGTGTTTTCTTGGGCAAAAGGTCCCTCAGCGACGGACCGAGAGGGTAGACGATACTACCTCCCACCATTAGCACTGTTTTGCGTGGCGGGTCCGGGGTCGGGATAGCTGGGGGGCTCACGGATATGTCTAATATCTCACTGTCGGCCACCGACACTGGTACCCGTGAATGACCCGTTGATTTCAAGTTGAGCACTTCCTTTTCCAGTTCGGCTACGCGATGCAGCAGAAACGTCGACTCATTTTCCAGCGCACAACGATCCATAACTTGCATGAACTGGGCTGTGGACATGTCAGCTGTTGGTACAGCGCATACCCGGCACCGCCAATTACGAGCCGTGTCGACTGTTGGGTTGGCCTCATCAGCAGTTCTGCAGGTAACATGTGTCACTCTGTTGCATTTGGCACAGCACACTGATACGGAACCTTGAGTGCTTGCTCGCGCAGCTACCTACACTGGCTAAACGCGACTCTTTTTGACGCGGGAGGTTCGTCGGCGAGTGCGGCCGCTTCCGCTCATTGCGTGAATTGGGGGTCGGAGAACACGCGACGGCTGCGGCTGATGTTGTGTTGACGGTTGACGAGACCGCCGTACAGCTGGGCCGTGCCAACGGTTGTTGGCTCTGTTGATGTTGGGCTGGCTCGACTTCCACCATTTTGTCGAGTTGGTGGCTCGAAACGGTAAAAACGCAAAAAAAAAATTTGTCTTTACCTGGAATCGAACCAGGGGCCTATTTTTGGTAATCCGGGGCCCTACCGCTTAGCCATAGCAACACTTGCTTTGGTAGCTGACGATAACCTATAACACCCTCAACCAGATGTGGTTTTGGAAACGGTGTAAAATTAAAAAACCGGCTCGTTCTTAGAATTGTATTGACCTTAGAATCAGCTCGTTCCTATAACCAGCTCGTTCTTATAATCAGCTTGTTTGTAGAATTGTATTGTCCTTAGAACCGACTCGTTTGTAGAATTGTATTATTCTTAGAACCAGCTCGTTCTTGGAATCAGCTTGTTTTTATAACCGGCTCGTTCTTGGAATTGTATTGTCCTTAGAACCGGCTCGTTCTTAGGATCAACTCGTTCTTAGAACCGGCTCGTTCTTAGAATTGTATTGTCCTTAGAACTAGCTCATTTTTATGCCCGGCTCGTTCTTAGAACTAGTTCGTTCGTATAATCAGCTCGTTCTTAAAACCGACTTTTTTTAAAAACCATCTCGTTTTTTTAATTGTATTGTTCTAAGAACCGGTTCGTTTTTAGAGTCAGCTTGTTCTTATAACCGGCTCGTTCTCAGAATTGTATTGTTTTAGAACCGGCTCGTTCTTAGAACCACCTCGTTCTTATAACCGGCTCGTTCTTAAAACCAGCTCGTTCTTAAAACGGATTCGTTCTTAAAACCAGTTCGTTCTTAGAATTGTATTGTCCTTAGAATCGGCTCGTTCTTATTATCAGCTCATTCTTATAACCGGCTCTTTCTTAGAATTGTATTGCCCTTAGAACCAGCTTGTTCTTAAAACCGGCTCGTTCCTATAAACAGCTCCTTCTTAAAACCGGCTCGTTCCTATAAACAGCTCCTTCTTAAAACGGGCTCGTTCATAGAATTGGATTGTCCTCAGAATCAGCTTGTTCTTATAACCGGCTCGTTCTTAAAGTTATATAGTCCGTAGGACCGGCTCGTTCTTAGAATTGTATAGTCCTTAGAACCGGCTCGTTCTTAGAATCAGCTCGTTCTTACAACCGGTTCGTTCTTAAGACCGGCTCGTTCTTAGAACCGGCTCGTTCTTAGGACCGGTTCGTTCTTAAGACCGGCTCGTTCTTAGAATCGGCTCGTTCTTAGAACCGGCTCGTTCTTAGAACCGGTTCGTTCTTAAGACCGCCTCGTTCTTAAGACCGGCTCGTTCCTAGAACCGACTCGTCCCTAGAACCGATTTGTTCTTAGAACCGGCTCTTTTTCAGAACCGGCTCGTTCCTAGAACCGACTTGTTGCTAAAACCCGCTCATTCTTAAAACTAGTTCGTTCTTAGAACCAGCGTGTTTCTAGCACCGGCTCGCTCTTAAGACCGGCTCGTTCATAGAATCAGCTCGTTCTTAGAACCAAATCGTTCTTAAAACACCCGTTTTTAGAACTAGTTTGTTCTTAAAACACCCGTTTTTAAAACTAGTTCGTTCTTACAACCGGATCGTTCTTAAAACCAGCTCCTTCTTAGAATAGGATCGTTCTTAAAATACCCGTTCTTAGAACCATTTCGTTCTTAGAACCGACTCGTTCTTACCACAGACTCGTTTTTAGAACCGGTTTGCTCTTAGAACCGGCTTATTCTTACAACTAGTTCGTTCTTAGAACCCGCTCGTTCTTAAAACCGGTTTGTTCTTAGGACCGGCTCGTTCTTAGGACCGGCTCGTTCTTAGGACCGGCTTGTTCTTAGGACCGGCTCGTTCCTAGGACCGGCTTGTTCTTAGGACCGGCTTGTTCTTAGAATTCTATTGTCCGTAAAATCAGCTTGTTCTTAGCACTGGCTCGTTTTTAGAATTGGCTTGTTCTTAGAATTGTATTGTCCTTAGAACCGGCTCGTCCATAGAATCAGCTCGTTCTTAGAACCGGCTCGTTCCTAGAACCGGCTCGTTCTTACAACCGGCTCGTTCCTAGAACCGGCTCGTTCATAGAACTGGCTCTTTGATAGAACCGGCTCATTCTTAGAAGCGGCTCGTTTCCTGAACCGGCTCGTTCTTAGAGCTAGTTCGTTCTTAGAACCAGCTTGTTTTAAAAACACCCGTTCTTAGAACCAGCTCGTTCTTAGGACCGGCTCGTTCTTACACCGGCTCGTTTTTAGAACCGACTCGTTCTTAGAACCGGCTCGTTCTTGGGACCGGCTCGTAACTAGAACCGACTCGTTCTTAGAATTAGTCCGTTCTTACACAATCTCGTGCTTAGAACCGTATCGTTCTTAAAACACTTGTTCCTAAAACCGGCTCGTTCATAAAACCGGCTCGTTCATAAAACCGGCTCGTTCTTAGAACCGGCTCGTTCATAGAACCGGCTCTTTCATAGAATCGGCTCGTTCGTAGGACCGGCTCGTTCTTAGGATCGATTCGTTCTAAGAACCGGCTCGTTCTTAGAACAGGCTCCTTCTTAGAACCGGCTCGTTCGTAGAACCGACTCGTTTTTAGGACACCCGTTCCTAGAACTGGCTCCATCTTAAAACCGGCTCGTTCTAAGGACCGACTCGTTTTTAGAACCGGCTCGTTCTCAGAACCGACTCATTCTTAGAACCGGCTCGTTCTTAAAACCGGTTTGTTCTTAGAACCGGCTCGTTCTTAAAACCGGCTCGTTCTTAAAACCGGTTTGTTCTTAGGACCGGCTCGTTCTTAAGACCGGCTCGTTCTTAGAACCGGCTCGTTCTTGGGACCGGCTCGTAACTAGAACCGACTCGTTCTTAGAATTAGTCCGTTCTTACACAATCTCGTGCTTAGAACCGTATCGTTCTTAAAACACTTGTTCCTAAAACCGGCTCGTTTATAAAACCGGCTCGTTCATAAAACCGGCTCGTTCTTAGAACCGGCTCGTTCATAGAACCGGCTCTTTCATAGAATCGGCTCGTTCGTAGGACCGGCTCGTTCTTAGGATCGATTCGTTCTAAGAACCGGCTCGTTCTTAGAACAGGCTCCTTCTTAGAACCGGCTCGTTCGAAGAACCGACTCGTTTTTAGGACACCCGTTCCTAGAACTGGCTCCATCTTAAAACCGGCTCGTTCTAAGGACCGACTCGTTTTTAGAACCGGCTCGTTCTCAGAACCGACTCATTCTTAGAACCGGCTCGTTCTTAAAACCGGTTTGTTCTTAGGACCGGCTCGTTCTTAAGACCGGCTCGTTCTTAGGACCGGCTTGTTCTTAGGACCGGCTTGTTCTTAGGACCGGCTCGTTTTTAGAATTGGCCTGTTCTTAGAATTGTATTGTTCTTAGAACCGGCTCGTCCTTAGAATCAGCTCGTTCTTAAAACCGGCTCGTTCCTAGAACCGGCTCGTTCATAGAACTGGCGCTTTGATCGAACCGGCTCATTCTTAGAACCGGCTCGTTTTCAGAACCGGCTCGTTTTCTGAACCGGCTCGTTCTTAGAACTAGTTCGTTCTTAGAACCAGCTCGTTTTAAAAACACCCGTTCTCAGAACCAGCTCGTTCTTAGGACCGGCTCGTTCTTACACCGGCTCGTTCTTAGAATCGACTCGTTCTTAGAACCGGCTCGTTCTTAGGACCGGCTCGTTACTAGAACCGACTCGTTCTTAGAATTAGTCCATTCTTACACAATCTCGTGCTTAGAACCGGATCGTTCTTAAAACACTTGTTCCTAAAACCGGCTCGTTCATAAAACCGGTTCGTTCTTAGAACCGGCTCGTTCATAGAACCGGCTCGTTCATAGAATCGGCTCGTTCGTATGACCGTCTCGTTCTTAGGACCGATTCGTTCTAAGAACCGGCTCGTTCTTAGAACCGGCTCCTTCTTAGAACCGGTTCGTCCCTGGAACCGGCTAGTTCTTAAAATTGCATTGTCCTTAGAACCGGCTCGTTCTTAGAATCAGCTTGTTCTTAGAACCGGCTCGTTCGTAGAACCGACTCGTTTTTAGAACACCCGTACCTAGAACTGGCTCCATCTTAAAACCGGCTCGTCCTAAACCCGACTCGTTTTTAGAACCGGCTCGTTCTCAGAACCGGCTCATTCTTAGAACCGGCTCGTTTTTAAAACCGGTTTGTTCTTAGAACCGGCTCGTTCTTAAAACCGGTTTGTTCTTAGGACCGGCTCGTTCTTAGGACCGGCTCGTTCTTAGGACCGGCTTGTTCTTAGGACCGGCTTGTTCTTAGGACCGGCTTGTTCTTAAGACCGGCTTGTTCTTAGAACCGACTTGTTCTTAGAATTCTATTGTCCTTAAAATCAGCTCGTTCATAGCACCGGCTCGTTTTTAGAATTGGCTTGTTCTTAGAATTGTATTGTCCTTAGAACCGGCTCGTCCTTAGAATCAGCTCGTTCATAGAACCGGCTCTTTGATAGAACCGGCTCATTCTTAGAACCGGCTCGTTCTCAGAACCGGCTCGTTCTCAGAACCGGCTCGTTCATAAAACCGGCTCGTTCTTAGAACCGGCTCGTTCATAGAACCGGCTCGTTCATAGAATCGGCTCGTTCGTAGGACCGGCTCGTTCTTAGGACCGATTCGTTCTAAGAACCGGCTCGTTCTTAAAATTGTATTGTCCTTAGAACCGGCTCGTTCTTAAAATTGTATTGTCTTTAGAACCGGCTCCTTCTTAGAACCGGTTCGTCCCTGGAACCGGCTAGTTCTTAAAATTGCATTGTCCTTAGAACCGGCTCGTTCTTAGAATCAGCTTGTTCTTAGAACCGGCTCGTTCGTAGAACCGACTCGTTTTTAGGACACCCGTTCCTAGAACCGGCTCCATCTTAAAACCGGTTCGTTCTTAGGACCGACTCGTTATTAGGACCGGCTCGTTCTTAGGACCGGCTTGTTCTTAGGACCGGCTTGTTCTTAGGACCGACTTGTTCTTAGGACCGGCTTGTTCTTAGGACCGGTTTGTTCTTAGGACCACCTCGTGCTTAGAACCGACTTGTTCTTAGAACCGACTTGTTCTTAGAATTCTGTTGTCCTTAGAATCAGCTCGTTCTTAGCACCGACTCGTTTTTAGAATTGGCTTGATCTTAGAATTGTATTGTCCTTAGAACCGGCTTGTCCTTAGCATCAGCTTGTTCTTAGGACCGGCTCGTTCCTAGAACCGACTCATTCTTAGGACCGGCTTGTTCATTGAACAGGCTAGTTCTTAGAACCAGCTCGTTCTTAGAACCGGCTCGTTCTTAGAACCAGTTCGTTCTTAGAACCGGCTCGTTCTTAGAACCAGCTCGTTCTAAAAACACCCGTTCTTAGAACCGGCTCGTTCTTAGAACCAGCTCGTTCTAAAAACACCCGTTCTTAGAACCGGCTCGTTCTTATAACCGACTTGTTTGTAGAACCGGCTCGTTCTAAAAACACCTGTTCTTAAAACCAGCTCGTTCTTAGGACCGGCTCGTTCTTAGAACCGGCTCGTTTGTAGAACCGGCTTGTTCTAAAAACACCCGTTCTTAAAACCAGCTCGTTCTAAAAACACTCGTTCTCAAAACCAGCTCGTTCTTAGAGCCGGCTCTTTCTTTGTACCGGCTTGTTCTTAGGACCGGCTCGTTACTAGAACCGACTTGTTCTTAGAACTAGTCCGTTCTTACACCATCTCGTTCTTAGAACCAGATCGTTCTTAAAACATTTGTTCCTAAAACCGGCTCGTTCATAAAACCGGCTCGTTCTTAGAACCGGCTCGTTCATAGAATCGGCTCGTTCGTAGGACCGGCTCGTTCATAAAACCGGCTCGTTCTTAGGAATGATTCGTTCTAAAAACCGGCTCGTTCTTTGAACCGGCTCGTTCTTAAACTTGTATTGTCTTTAGAACCGGCTCGTTCGTAGAACCGGCTCCTTCCTAGAACCGACTTGTCCCTGGAACCGGCTCGTTCTTAGAATTGCATTGTCCTTAGAACCGGCTCGTTCTTAGAATTAGCTTGTTCTTAGAACCGGCTCGTTTTTAGGACACCCGTTCCTAGAACTGGCTCCATTTAAAAACCGGCTCGTTCTACGGACTGACTCGTTTTTGGAACCAGCTCGTTTTCAGAACCGGCTCGTTCTTAGAACCAGCTCGCTTTTAGGACCGGCTCATTTTTAAAACTAGTTCGTTCCTAGAACTGGCTCGTTCTTACAACTAGTTCGTTCTTATATTCAGCTCGTTCTTAGAATTGGATCGTTCTTAAAACACCTGCGCCTAGAACCGGCTTGTTCATAGAACCGGTTTGTTCATAGAACCGGCTCCTTCTTAGAACCGGTTCGTCCCTGGAACCGACTAGTTCTTAAAATTGCATTGTCCTTAGAACCGGCTCGTTCTTAGAATCAGCTTGTTCTTAGAACCGGCTCGTTCGTAGAACCGACTCGTTTTTAGGACACCCGTTCCTAGAACCGGCTCCATCTTAAAACCGGTTCGTTCTTAGGACCGGCTCGTTATTAGGACCGGCTCGTTCTTAGGACCGGCTTGTTCTTAGGACCGGCTTGTTCTTAGGACCGACTTGTTCTTAGGACCGGCTTGTTCTTAGGACCGGTTTGTTCTTAGGACCACCTCGTGCTTAGAACCGACTTGTTCTTAGAACCGACTTGTTCTTAGAATTCTGTTGTCCTTAGAATCAGCTCGTTCTTAGCACCGACTCGTTTTAAGAATTGGCTTGATCTTAGAATTGTATTGTCCTTAGAACCGGCTTGTCCTTAGCATCAGCTTGTTCTTAGGACCGGCTCGTTCCTAGAACCGACTCATTCTTAGGACCGGCTTGTTCATTGAACAGGCTAGTTCTTAGAACCAGCTCGTTCTTAGAACCGGCTCGTTCTTAGAACCAGCTCGTTCTTAGAACCGGCTCGTTCTTAGAACCAGCTCGTTCTAAAAACACCCGTTCTTAGAACCGGCTCGTTCTTAGAACCAGCTCGTTCTAAAAACACCCGTTCTTAGAACCGGCTCGTTCTTATAACCGACTTGTTTGTAGAACCGGCTCGTTCTTAAAACACCCGTTCTTAAAACCAGCTCGTTCTTAGGACCGGCTCGTTCTTAGAACCGGCTCGTTTGTAGAACCGGCTTGTTCCAAAAACACCCGTTCTTAAAACCAGCTCGTTCTAAAAACACTCGTTCTCAAAACCAGCTCGTTCTTAGAGCCGGCTCTTTCTTTGTACCGGCTTGTTCTTAGGACCGGCTCGTTACTAGAACCGACTTGTTCTTAGAACTAGTCCGTTCTTACACCATCTCGTTCTTAGAGCCAGATCGTTCTTAAAACATTTGTTCCTAAAACCGGCTCGTTCATAAAACCGGCTCGTTCTTAGAACCGGCTCGTTCATAGAATCGGCTCGTTCGTAGGACCGGCTCGTTCATAAAACCGGCTCGTTCGTAGGAATGATTCGTTCTAAAAACCGGCTCGTTCTTTGAACCGGCTCGTTCTTAAACTTGTATTGTCTTTAGAACCGGCTCGTTCGTAGAACTGGCTCCTTCCTAGAACCGACTTGTCCCTGGAACCGGCTCGTTCTTAGAATTGCATTGTCCTTAGAACCGGCTCGTTCTTAGAATCAGCTTGTTCTTAGAACCGGCTCGTTTTTAGGACACCCGTTCCTAGAACTGGCTCCATTTAAAAACCGGCTCGTTCTACGGACTGACTCGTTTTTGGAACCAGCTTGTTCTCAGAACCGGCTCGTTCTTAGAACCAGCTCGCTTTTAGGACCGGCTCATTCTTAAAACTAGTTCGTTCCTAGAACTGGCTCGTTCTTACAACTAGTTCGTTCTTATATTCAGCTCGTTCTTAGAATTGGATCGTTCTTAAAACACCTGCGCCTAGAACCGGCTTGTTCATAGAACCGGTTTGTTCATAGAACCGGCTCCTTCTTAGAACCGGTTCGTCCCTGGAACCGGCTAGTTCTTAAAATTGCATTGTCCTTAGAACCGGCTCGTTCTTAGAATCAGCTTGTTCTTAGAACCGGCTCGTTCGTAGAACCGACTCGTTTTTAGGACACCCGTTCCTAGAACCGGCTCCATCTTAAAACCGGTTCGTTCTTAAGACCGGCTCGTTATTAGGACCGGCTCGTTCTTAGGACTGGCTTGTTCTTAGGACCGGCTTGTTCTTAGGACCGACTTGTTCTTAGGACCGGCTTGTTCTTAGGACCACCTCGTGCTTAGAACCACCTCGTGCTTAGAACCGACTTGTTCTTAGAACCGACTTGTTCTTAGAATTCTGTTGTCCTTAGAATCAGCTCGTTCTTAGCACCGACTCGTTTTTAGAATTGGCTTGATCTTAGAATATTATTGTCCTTAGAACCGGCTTGTCCTTAGCATCAGCTTGTTCTTAGGACCGGCTCGTTCCTAGAACCGACTCATTCTTAGGACCGGCTTGTTCATTAAACAGGCTAGTTCTTAGAACCAGCTCGTTCTTAGAACCAGCTCGTTCTTAGAACCGGCTCGTTCTTAGAACCAGCTCGTTCTTAGAACCGGCTCGTTCTTAGAACCAGCTCGTTCTAAAAACACCCGTTCTTAGAACCGGCTCGTTCTTAGAACCAGCTCGTTCTAAAAACACCCGTTCTTAGAACCGGCTCGTTCTTATAACCGACTTGTTTGTAGAACCGGCTCGTTCTAAAAACACCCGTTCTTAAAACCAGCTCGTTCTTAGGACCGGCTCGTTCTTAGAACCGGCTCGTTTGTAGAACCGGCTTGTTCTAAAAACACCCGTTCTTAAAACCAGCTCGTTCTAAAAACACTCGTTCTCAAAACCAGCTCGTTCTTAGAGCCGGCTCTTTCTTTGTACCGGCTTGTTCTTAGGACCGGCTCGTTACTAGAACCGACTTGTTCTTAGAACTAGTCCGTTCTTACACCATCTCGTTCTTAGAACCAGATCGTTCTTAAAACATTTGTTCCTAAAACCGGCTCGTTCATAAAATCGGCTCGTTCTTAGAACCGGCTCGTTCATAGAATCGGCTCGTTCGTAGGACCGGCTCGTTCATAAAACCGGCTCGTTCTTAGGAATGATTCGTTCTAAAAACCGGCTCGTTCTTTGAACCGGCTCGTTCTTAAACTTGTATTGTCTTTAGAACCGGCTCGTTCGTAGAACCGGCTCCTTCCTAGAACCGACTTGTCCCTGGAACCGGCTCGTTCTTAGAATTGCATTGTCCTTAGAACCGGCTCGTTCTTAGAATCAGCTTGTTCTTAGAACCGGCTCGTTTTTAGGACACCCGTTCCTAGAACTGGCTCCATTTAGAACCGGCGGTTTGTTCATAGAACCGGCTCGTTCTTACAACTGGCTCGTTCTTAGGACCGGCTCGTTTTTAAAACCGACTTGTTCTAGGAATTGTATTGTCTTTAGAACCGGCTCTTTCTTAGAATCAGCTCGTTCTTAGGACCGACTCGTTTTTAGAACCGGCTTTTTTAGGACCGGCTCGTTTTAAGAACCGACTTGTTCTTAGAACCGGGTCGTTCCTAGAACCGGCTCGTTCCTAGAACCGGCTCGTTCCTAGAACCGGCTCGTTCATAGAACCGGCTCGTTCATAGAACCGACTCGTTCATAGAACCGGCTCGTTCATAAAACCGGCTCGTTCATAAAACCGGCTCATTCTTAAAACCGGCCCCTTCTCAAAATCGGCTCCTTCTCAAAACCGGCTCCTTCTCAAAACCGGCTCGTTCTCGGAACCGGCCCGTTATCAGAACCGGCTCGTTCTCTGAGCCGGTTCTGAGAACGGGTAAGCAGCCAGACCTCGCTGATTGGTGAGGTATCATTACCGAGCAAAGTTATCACGCTGTTAGGGAGAGAGCTGTCAGGCGCCCTTCGAGAGAAGGTGCGCAGCAGTGAAGTGACCTGAATTGGAACTTAGTCCCACGCATGCGCTCGCCTCACTCATTTCCCTTTCCCTCATCGATGCCTATTCGGGCATCGAGCACTCGGAAAGTGCCATTTGCTTATAAGAAGCTCCAAGACTCAACCTGTCATCAGTCGTTCAGTCAGCTCGTGCATAAGTTCGTTCTCCTAATCGAAGCAAGCCTGCAAATATTTTGTTACCACTCGTTGTTGCTGTTGTTGTTGTTGTTGGATGTTGAGGCATACATATTTACCGAATACCAACATAAGGGTGACGCTGTTGATTGTCGTGTGCCTGGCCATGATGCCGGTGATTTACTGCCGGCCTGCGCTACAGGAGGAACCGTGATACTCATGTAGCGGTCTCAACGAAGGTTCTTAAGCGCTCGCAAAGAAGTCTTGTTTTCGCAAGGTCTTTTTTAAAGTGCTTGGTGGTTAGCATCCATTAGACCCCAAAATGCGTGGAGTGTTGTAGTGCTGTCAGACGGGAGAGGCGGAGTCTGGGGATACATGTTTGGAGGCAGGCCATTGCTGTCAAAATCGACTCCCAGATATCTCCATCGATCGCTCATACCTTTAGCTGGCAATTGCCAATCTCCAAGGTTAAATTCTGGTACGGTATTAATAAAACCTTTACCTTCCTTCCTATTAAACAGGTAGAAGATAGTAAAGCTTTTATTATTATTAATTTCAAAGCCCATGGCTATGCCCGGCTCTAAAAGCACCTCCCCCGGATTGTCTTAGATTCTTACAGGCTTAAGTCCAGACATATCGGCCAAATTCAAGGCTTTATTAGAGCTTTTAGAGCCGCTGTTGCAACTCCTACCGTTAGTGGACAATCTACGAAAAATCGTACAATCATGAATAATCACGATCGCATAGCTCAAGACGGAGAGGCGCCACGCACTCCTCCAACTACTATTAAATGTCCACTTTGCGACGGGCGATATACGCGGCGTGGCTTAACAAGGCATATATCAGCTAAGCACCCGACCGCCACTGACGCTTCCTCCTCCGTTTGCAACCGGCGTAAATCCTGGAGGATATTCAAGCTGTTATGGGGCAAATCAGGCTAATTTGAATTGTACCAAAGTCAGTCAGGAGACAAGTAGCTAAGGCTTTTACCCGCGTACTCACAGCAGTTTCATCTGATAACGACGTTGAAGCATGGTATAGCCTCTTCTCTTTTGCCCCCTTCGTCCTTCGCCTCCCCCGCGCCTGCAGCGACGCTTCATCCCTCTCAGTCATTATCCGCAGCAATCTTCGCGATTTCCACCGAAATATGCGTCTGTCAGACGTGATTGCTACATCTCACTCCCGCGTTTCGACTCTTAAACCATTCAAGAATGATATTGTGCGCCAGTCTATTATTAAACTCTCCGAAGGAGATGTTTCTGGCGCCGCCAGACTTATTGTGTCAACAGATACCATAACGCTTGGCATTGATCGTATAGAGGCCTTGCGAGAGCAACACCCACCAGCTCCCGAAAACCTAGAATGGCCGACACTCACCAAAATCCCTATGCCCTATGTCACGTCAAAAGAAGACATTCAGGCGGCAATTATGAGTTTCTCCAAGAGCTCCGCCGCAGGGTTAGACTTTATAAGACCCCTGTTATTAATGGTTAATTACCTTCTTTCCCTGTCTCTCGAAGACGTCGCCGCTAGCCTGCTCTCCGCAAGCCTGCTCTCCGCATTGGCAAAGGTTATAGACATTCTTCTTTGGAGCAACCCCCCTTCTTGGATTTCGTCTGCCACCGGACTGCAGCAGGGGGATCTCTTAGCACCACTTCTGTTTTGTCTGGGTAACAAGGA
Source organism: Dermanyssus gallinae (assembly GCA_003439945.1). Lineage (NCBI taxonomy): Eukaryota > Metazoa > Arthropoda > Arachnida > Mesostigmata > Dermanyssidae > Dermanyssus > Dermanyssus gallinae. The sequence goes on along the minus strand of QVRM01003198.1, from coordinate 62,304 downwards.
TCTGGTGGATTCCTTCAGGAGCCCGCTGAACCTCTGGTACCCTGACGATGGTTTGTTAGGAGGAAACGTTTGCACAGTAGCCGATGATATTCGACGGGTCCTTAACTTCAGTGTTACAACTGGGCTGGAGTTTTAGATACAGCGGGTGTCGGCCAGTATAAAAACCGCTTAGCTTATCTTCAGAAGAACCTTGAGGCGCGATGCGGAAGTAAGCCTGAAAACGTACTATCCCAGCGTGACTGGAATGCCCCTTTGCACGATAAAGTACAACGACGTCTCTTTAACAAAGCTGCTGACGACACGACCAGAGCTCGTCTAAACGCCGTATCCGCCAAGGACTCAGGTGCCTGGTTACACGCGCTTCCCAGTGCCCCCATAGGCACCCTTCTTGATGATGAGACGATTCGCATAGCAGTAGGCCTACGCCTAGGGGCAGACCTAGTAACCCCTCATCGGTGTCAATGCGGTCACCCCGTCGACAAACTAAGACATCACGGACTATCATCAGCGCAAGACGATGCTCGAGACATGCCGCTATCAATGAGACCTTTAGCAGAGCCCTTAGGTCGTGCGGTCGTCCGTGCATCCTTGAACCCCCAGGCCTCTGCGCGGAAGACGGCAGACGTCCAGACGGGATGACACTTACATCATTCGAGCGAGGCAGAATGCTGGTTTGGGACGCAACCGTTACCGACTCCTTAGCCCCATCTATGGCCAGTAGCGGCGCATCCGAAACTGGTTATGCAGCCCACCTTGCGGAGACTAGCAAGTTAAGAAAGTACTCATCAATCGGGTATCCCCACGAATTCTGCCCTCTCGCGTTTGAAACCTTAGGTGCTCCTGGCGTTCGGACCAAGCAGCTGATCCGCAAAGTCGGCACCTTGTTAAGCCTGTCATCCGGTGATAACAGGTCGTCGTCCTTTTTCAAACAACGTCTGGATCTTGATATACAACGTGGAAACGCTGCCTCCGTTCGGGGCACACTTCTGAAGTGGTGTCGGCCTGACCTCATCGAAACGGACACGTGACAGCCACAATACGCGCCCACTAGGCATATTGGCTTAGCTAATCCATCGTGATACGTGTAACATATACATAATGTCTTATATTGAAAATAAACTATATATATATAGATATATATAAATATAGTTTATTCTTAATATAATCCATCGTGATACGTGTAACATATACATAATGTTTTATATTGAAAATAAATTATATATATATGCGACTATTTCAAGGCCTCGGGATTTCAAAGGGGGATCCGCAAAATAAAGGAGCCGTTGGAGAGTAGATTTCGTGGAGGCTAGAAGGATGAGATCATCCGCAAAGGCTAAGTGCATAAGGCGGACGTCATTAGTAAGTTGGTACCCGATATTAGTATTGTCTAATTTTGAAAGAATGTCGTCGAGAACTAGATTAAATAAAAGACAGAGGACAGGGACAGAGAATCTCCCTGCCTAACAACCCTAGTTGACCGAAATGTGCAACATTCTTGTCTAAATTATGAGTTTTAGATGAGAGGTACAAGCGTTCGATATAATTAATGAATACCTCCGGGTATCCGCGAATCCGGAGTGATCACAGGGCGGAGTCATGACTCACCGTGTCGAACGCCTTACGGAGGTCGATTGAGGCGAGTCTGAGCTCACGTCCTGCAGACTTGGCATCGTTAAGGACGCCATCCAGAACCGCAAGATTCTCGAAGGTACCATTATAGGGGAGAAACGCTCACTGAATTGGGAGATGCTTAATAGAGTTCTGGAGGCGTCTAGAGAGAATTTTGTTAAGCGTTCGTTGTAAGTATGAGCTAATAGATGGGGGTCGCATATCGCTTGGGGATGTGGCATTGTTAATTTTAGGGATGAACGCCAAGCGAGCAGTTTCATGGGCTGTGGAAAAATAACACTAATTAATTGTATATTAAGAAGACAACAGACTACTTCTAACGGGAGTTTACGGAGAGACGAACAACAAATCCCGGCCAAGCCTAGTGCTTTAGAAGGTCCGTGGGCAGCTACGTGGGTTTCCTTTAGTAGCGGCGGTGGCTTAGGCGGCTAATGCACCGTTCAAAACAGGGCGTTGCCATGGTAACCATAATTTGCAAAACAATCGCAAGTTCGAGCTACGGTTGTACCGTGCTGGTTGTATTTGTTGGACGTGGTTGTCATTGCCCTGCTGCTATATACCTCTGCTGGAAAAAGCCTATATAAGTCCTGTACGAGAACGCGATGACGATAGATGCATTTAGACGATATCGTGCTACAAACAACTTGGCCCATTACGAATGTCTAAAATGTGGTTGTCAGGGCGTAAAAAAAGGAAACCTCGAAGGGATCAGAGTTGGGAGTGAATACGGGGCAAGGGAGTGGTTTCGGAGGTGGTTGTGTCATCGTGTTGACCCAGTGTTCTACAACCTCGGTGGCAAAAATAATTTGATACTATATATTCTATTCTAGAAACGGGTTTTTCGTCCTTTCTTCTGAATCAAATCGTAAACCCGGTCTTTTATGGAGTTAATGAGCTGTTGTAAATACGAAAGTAGAATATTAGTCCATGCTTGCTGGACAGCTTCTTTGAGGTCCGACAAATTATCATATGTCGACCATTTGCGTAAATCTGCTTCACCAAATGTCCCCAAATAATTTAGATGGGATTCAGGCCTGGACTTAATGCCGACCAGTCAAAAAGCGGCGACTCCGACGATACATCCGATAAGACGATGTTTTCCACTCGTTATCCCAAGTGTGGTATCTATTTGAAAATTCACGCCGTGTGACAATGTGCCTCGGTTGCAGTCGCGGCATAAGCTTCCTTTTCGCGTATCACACGTTTTTGTCAGAACTTAACACTCGGTACGCTTTGGATCGGTGCACTGGCACCCCCAAACTGGTCCTGATCCTGGAAGAAGACACTTAGTCATGAGTAGCCAACTGTATGATCCTACGCCGATCTTGAATAGTCAAAACTGGCTTACGCCCACTGTTAGATATGCACCTTTGGTTCACTCCAGGGTGTAAGAACCTGTTGATGGTGCTCTTATGCCATCCTAATCTGGTTGCTATAGCAGTTAATGTATGACCGAGCTCAGCATATGCTTTAATTATCGACTTTTCGTTATCCGAGAGATCCTTTGTACGACCACTTCGCAGATTCGTTAAGGTAAACCTGTATATGGTTACGAGATTTTGCTAAAATAATTAGGTCGTCAGCCTAAAATGCAAACTGGGCCTTAAGATTACGCAGTAAGCTTGCAAGTCCCAATACATGCAAAATACAAAGAAATTGACTAGCTAAGTCTCCCTGGGCTACCCCGATGGTTCGTGTTACGGGCGTTTGTACATAGTGGTCGTTTTTTACCAAAATTATATTGTGCGCTAATATATTATGAACGAGATTAAAAATAGGGCCTGTTATGTTAAAACTTTGCGAAGCGTGTCTAATAAACGGCCCCTTTGCAGGCAATCGAAAGCAGTTTGAACATCTATAAATGCAGCGCATGTCATTTTCTTGTTGGGGAGGCGTTGTAGTACCTGGTTTAAAAACAAAAAATTCTGCCGGAATTTTGTCTTCTACGCAAGGGTACAATCGATTAACAATGAGCGACATTCATATCTTATAAAGGACGCTTGTAAGTGCTATGCCCCTATAATTTGGGTCAGTTGCATCCTCCTTTCGCTTAAATATAGGCTGTGGATAGCTTTCCGCCACTCATCAAGAATTTTGTCTTGTCGAACACATTAATTGTATAGTTTTGTTATAATAGTGCATAAAGCGTTAATATTAGATGTCAGGCTTGGTATGCGGTTTTCGACTTCAGTGATAAATCTTTTGCAACCTCCTACGTAGCTTCTAATTTTTACCCTTTTACCATTGTGACATTTTTCGATCGTAATTTGACGAGGCGGTTTATCTTCGTAAAGCCGTCTTCGATCCCTCAAATTGAGTTTGTGTGAGAGAGAGGTAACCGCGTGCACAATCAAGATTTAAAGGCTAAGTCGAGAGGCGAATTTCAAGCAGCCGGACCTTGCTGATTAGTTAGGTATCATTACCTAGCGAAGTTTTCACGCTGTTAGGGGGAGAGCTGCCAGGCGCCCTTCGAGAGAAGATGCGCCCCCGTGAAGTGACCTGAATTGGAACCTAGTCCCCCGCATGTGCTCGCCTCACTCATTTCCCTTTCCCTCATCGGGCATCGAGCACTCGGACTGCCATTTGCTTATAAGGCGCTCCGAGACTTAACCTGTCATCAGTCGTTCAGTCAGAGCGTGAATTAGTTAATTCTCCTAACCGAAGCAAGTCTGCAAAGAACTTGTCATCACTTGTTGCTGCTGTTGTTGTTGGAGACTGAGCCATACCCATTTACCGAATATCAACATGAGGGTGACGGTGTTGATTTTCGTGTGTCTGACCATGATGCCGGTGATTCTCTGCCGGCCCGCGGTACAGGAGAAACCGGAGTCGCTGATGCCATCCAGTCAACAGATATTTGACTTCATCAGCTTCTTTCTCAGGTCCAACCCCGCCCGCCCCAGAAAATGACGTTATCGTGCTCGACGACGAGCCGTTGTTAAAGAAGAGCGCGCCGCCATCTCAAACGCCCAAGGCCGCCAATACCTCTACCTCTCTAGCGCCTGAGGCTAGTACTACCAACAGAAAGTCCAAACCTGGAAGCTCCGGTTCCAAGGCTGTTCTTAGCAACGGCTCCGTAACGTCGACCACCACCGCTGCGCCCCCGGCTACGACAGCGATGATGATGCCAACCACGACAACTACATTTGAAGATGTCGATGTTACAACAGAGTCCGATACTGAGTTATCGACCATGACGACAACAACTGATGAGGTCGATGTTACGACGAAGTCTGCTACTGAGTTACCAACAACAACGATGACACCGTTCGAAGCTGTTCCCTCAGTCCACTGGAGAGCCAACAAAGGTGACGGCCAAACCAACCAATATGCCAGCGGCCTCGAGGACAAAGAGCCTACGATTGGCTACAATAATGTCGAAGGTACCTTTACTGGGGTCGACCGAGAGCTATACGGCCAAGACGGGACCTACGACAGTCAGGACAACGATTACGACATTGTCGAGGCGGTCCCAGTCGTACAAGTCGTTCCAAGCACTCTTTCGGAGCCAACAGACGCCTCGTCGTTCATCGACGATTTTTTCGCCACCGTCGTTGAGGAGGCCGCTCGGTATGTTTTGCCGGAACTTGTTGCGGCCTTTCCGTCTTTGACCTTGCCGTCGTCGTCGCTGCCCCAGTCTGGTGTGAGCACGGCGATGTCACGACCCGAACTCGAATCGCCGTCGCTCCCAGGCACAGAGATTTCAACCTCCACAACCACTTCTTCCACCAGTGAAGAGATAAGCTTCAATGAGTTCAAGAATGAACCAGCCGTTGCTAGCAAGCAAAGCGGGTCTTGGCTAGGATCCGTGGCCACATTCCTGCTGCCTGCGTACTTCTAATCAATTCAATAAATCGTATGTCTATGCACATATGCACAACCAATGGATTTGTTGTTCGTTCGTTAGGTATTTTACGTACGTTGTACGTTCATTTGTCTGTCTTGCCCTAGTTTGCAACTTTTCACATGCCTCGGTTGCTGCGAAAATAGCCGCAATTCACAGAGATCTAAGAAATGACGGCCATCCATTTCGCGCACGGATGCCATATCTGTAGTACCAATTCGAATCAATTAGTTAGCTCATAGCTATTGTACATAATTAACAAAAAGGCTTGAGCCACATGCAAAGTTTGTAGATCAACTTGTTAGGCAACTCACAAGGGGAAACAATATGCTTTGCTAGATCAGAGTGGAAACTCGTCACCGAGCCAGCGGTCGTCGCCTCCCTATTGCTACTAATCATCGAGCTCTCAGTTTGCGGATTCTGATATATTCTTCACACTCCTTAGAGTCGGCTAGCGGGTTCGACGCCTGGAAGGCTGACGTTAAGTCGATCTTCACAAAATCTTGCAAGCGTTCATAGAACAACATTCAAGAGAATAGATACATTTTCTTATCGAGGTATTTACGCGTCAACGAAGTACGAATTCTAATATGACGAAACTTTGATACCATGCTCGGCGGTTAGACCAGATGCTATGGCTCAAGATGCGACTGAAAACATCTCAGTGAAGCTCAGCAAGGCCTCGACAAGGTTGAGAATTCTTGAATAGTCACAACTAACTTTTAACGATACTAATTCATTTTGCCTCAACTGTCTAAATTCTATACAACGGACGCTTCGAACTAAATGGGCTTATCTATTTGCTGTATTTGTAGATCTTAAAGCGGCCTTTGATACGGCCGCACGAACGATTATACTTGACAAGCTGGCTTTTTGCGGGATCTCATTGAATATATTGGAGCTCATTAAAGGCATTTTACAGGAAGGACAAGCTATTATAGATGACGGAGCCGCTAAACACATGGCGACCTTACATACCACGGAAGAGATACGGAGGTAGACGTCCTTATGCATGCAGACGACTTGGTGCTATATTCTCGCAGCTGATTCCATTTGTAACAATCCTCTGCGACCTTGCAGCAATACGTTCACCGAAACCAGCTGGAAATAAATATAAATAAAACAAAGGATGAATATACATATATGTGAATGTGTGCTTTCTCTGTACGCGCAATATTGTACACCAACCATCGGTTAATAAAGCTATTATGTTATGAGAATTCATTTTGTCGCTACGCAAATAAACGGCTCCAAGGAAATGATCAAGTTCCTTTGCTTAAAGTCGATACTGTGCTTATTGACAATAACCAAAGTAAAGCGGCGGCATTTTCCAAACTGTTCTCCTCTGTTTACACATCTCCGGATGATCAGCCGCCGTCACGGACAAATCGCGTGCGTATAGAAAAACGCCATAATCAAACAATCCATATGCAGTTTTAAATCCTATAGACGACATAATTAATAATATCAAAATACTTAAGAACAAGAACAAGGGTGGCTGAACTATCCATCGCGTGCGCTTTAATGAAAAGGCTTGGTATTGACCTAGTCGTTCCGTACGGATGTCGTTATGGTAACCTGTTGGATCCATCATAGCTTGTCAAGCGCCTATCATGCAGGCCAAAGAGCACGTTAGTCGGCTTTAGATGACACCTTCAGTCGAGCACTGAGGTCTGCTGGCTTTCCGTGTGTACTAGAACCTCCGGGTCTATCCAGACATGATGGAAAAAGGCTTAGCGGTGTTACTCTAACCCCCTTTGAGCGTGGTAGCATGCTTGTTTGGGACGCAACTGTAACCGACTCAATAGCCTCTTCTGTTCCAGATCTGTGTCGACTAATTCTTACGTCCTTGTTGTAGGCACCCTGTCGTAAGTCTTCCTCGTTAATCTGTAGGAACCTGGTTCTTTTTTCTGCATTGGCTGCTATCTGCTAAACTGTCGTTCATATTCGAAGCATGACGCGTCATCATTTTTCATGGTTAACACGTACTCGTGTGCTACTGAACACGCCTTTTTCGCGCGGGAATTCAAACGACAAATATATATATATATATACCCGATAGTTAGCAGGACAGATTGTGCAACGTGCATTTCAAGGTAGGGATCAGAACTGGTTGACCTTGGCGGTACAGTAACACTATACGACAATGAAATATTGTTAAAATACAGACAAATTTGAGCACTTCGTTGTGGCTTTAAGTTGGCTGTCTTGTGCACAAGTAGATGTACCGAGCCATTCGACCATGTCCAAAAGGAAACGTTGAAGTCTTGCACGCAGGAGGCTGCAAAGTGTTGATGCGCTCGGTAGTCGGCTTTCGCCTTCGGCTTCGCCAGTTTAGTCAGCAAGCGGGGAAATTTAGAGGCTAATTCAAAAGACTAATTGCAGACCCTCACAGGCGTATCTTGGTACTTGGTGAGGCATCAATCCCGAACAAAGGCGCCACGCTGTTGGGGAAGGAAAGGGTGGGCCTCCGAGGGAAGTGCCGCAGCAAAGCGACCTAAATTAGATCATTGCCCCCGCATGTGGTCGCCTTACTCGTCTTCCCTTTCCTTAATCGATGTCTCTTCCGGCATCGAGCACTCGGAGAGCTCCTTGCTTATAAGGCGTTCCAAAACTCAATCGGTCATCAGTCGTACAGTTCTCATAATCGGAAAAGGTCTGCAAAGATTTTGACACTACTTATTTGCTGTTTTTGTTTCAGTACACAATGCTCATTAAACACCCAGATATTATAAGAAGCGCCTCAACTCATTTAGCCAGCAGACAATATCAATGGCACTGAAAGAGCTACTTGGTGGCCAACTCAGATTTCATGCGCATGAGAACCGTTATGTATACCCCCTACGCCTAAACCCTAGTTTAATAAAAATGCGAGGCCATAAAGTGCACCTTATGTAGTCACACGGATCATAGCCCGGAGGGACTACAACGACCCGACGACACGAAACGGATTTTCAAAAAGAATTAACAAGCCTATGACGTTGTTCACTGTATGACACACGCACAACAAAGTGCTATAAAGCCATGGATATTTCTCCCAAAACGATCCATTTTGCCAAATTAATGAATAAATACTTCATTTTACGCGCCTATACGGTAACTTCATACTACTTTCAAGGAGAATACCTACGATTATTGACTGAAGAAAATGCTGCCAGTGATATCCCAAAATTCCCAAAAAAATCCTAAAATGCCAGTGTTATCCCCAAATCCTAAAAAATGGTAAATCTGCAGGCCTCAACTAAATTGTGCGTAAGCATGTATAAATACCCTGTGCCCGCCATTAACCAACCTGTATAACACAAGCCTACGCATCGGTTAAATACCGGAAAAATGGAGAAAAGGTTTACCGCAGCCAATTAACAAAATAAGGGTGAAGCAGCAGACCCAACTGACTACTGCGGAATTGCACTAATTAATGTTGTTTATATATTTTAAACTTCACTTGTTGTAGAACAGTTATATAAAATTGTAAGCCTAGATTTACTATGCAAAGAACATGGACTCCGTCGGATTTGTTTCTTTCAGACCACGTCGCCAAGATTAATAAAAGATGGCATATACCGCTTTTATGGACTGCATTCGACTGCGTTAAAAGAGACAAACTCCTTAAAGTATTTTGAACTCTGTTTTGTATCGAGAAAACTATGTATACGCGACATGCTGCAAGTGAACTTACTTACTATTAAGAATGAAGCTCATGACGTCAACAGGCCAGTAGCACAGAAAACTGGTCGTTCAGGGTGTCCGTGCAAGCCCGTTGTTCTTCAAACTATATATCGCTGGCTTGGCAGACGCCCTTAGAAATTCAAAAACGATACACGCATTTTATACCGATGAGTCAGTAGTTTTTGCAAAGGCACAAAACCGCCTGCAGTTTTATTTACAGAAAGTCCTCAGATTGGTGGCGAGAAAATCAACTGATAATCAACATCGTTAAAACAAAAGAACTACATCAACGCGGATCGTACGCCACATACAACAGGTGCATTAAGATTTTAAAAGTAAATAATGAACTCGTCAATCACTTTTGCTATCTAGGATAACAGTGACCCCTCGGCTGTCATTCAGCAGACATATGGAGGAAATGCATAGCAAGGCCACCGCGGTTCATGATTCTAATGGGAGACGTTACTGACAAAGAATTAAAAATCAAGCCAAACATATTAAGAATGTTTTATTTTCAATAGAATATACTGTCTTCTGGCGATTAGCGCTTATTTTACAATGTCAGACCTTGGAAACCCTTAAATTGAGTGTGTGTGAGATATGAATAACCGCGTGCACATTCGAAATTTCAGGGCTAATTCGAGAGGCTCATTTCAAGACCTCGGTTATTGGTGAGGCATTATTACCGAGCGAAGTTATCACGCTGTTAGGGAGAGAGCTGTCAGGCGCCCTTCGAAAGAAGACGCGCCGCGGTGAAGTGACCTGAATTGGAACCTAGTCTCCCGCATGCGCTCGCCTGACTCATTTCCCTTTCCCTCATCGATGCCTATTCGGGCATCGAACACTCGGAGAGTGCCATTTGCTTATAAGGAGCTCCAAGACTCAATCTGTCATTAGTCGTTCAGTCAGCTCGTGCATAAGTTCTTTCTCCTAATCGAAGCAAATTCAATTCAATTCAATTCAAGTGCTCCATTATTGTTTTCAAAGGGAATATAATTATATACATGGTTATTCACAAGTTGGTTATTTAATATATACAATGCACAATATAAGACGCATAAAGAAAAATGAACCATATACAAGGACGCAATAGTATCAGTGCGTGATATATATGTAAAAGTAAAGTTTATAATATTATATCACGAATTCATAGTTCTCAACATTCTCGCCATCCGCCACGAAAACATATTATTGATTCGGTCAGATCGTGCAACTATTTTTGACGATATGGTTTGAGTACTGCGCAGATTGTTGTTTCGAATATTAAAAAAGATGGGGAGTCTATTCGACTGAGATATTCGTGCGTACATTTTAAAATCTGCTCTCGAGTGTCGTTCTGATATAGGTAGTAAGTCGAGACTGCTACGCTCTACCTTACATCTCAATGCAACACGTCGAAGAAATTTAGACTGAACTTTTTCAATTGCATCAATATGTTTCTTTAAATACGGCCGCCAGACTTCACAGCTGTAGATGAATTTGGGAAGTACAAGGCTATTATAGAGGCGGATATAAAACAATGGACATTCGATAATAAAACAACGAAATATCATGTTACATATAAGACTAGCAGATTGAATGGTTTGCGTAATGTGAATGTTAAAATCTAGCTCCGGTGTTATCGTTACCCCAAGATCGCGAATGCTGTTTACTCTGGGTATCTCCTGTCCATCAAGTGTGTAGACGTGGCCCTCCTTCAGACACACAACGGCGCATTTAGGGACCGAAATGATCATATCATTTTTGACGCACCAATCGGAGATGGAGTCAATTGTTTTCTGTAATATTTCCCTGTCAGCCTTTGTGCCAGATGGCCCGTAAAGTTTAAGATCATCTGCATATAGTTTGTGCTTAAGGGCTCCGGGTATAACGTTTTTAAGATCTAAAATGAATATACAGAATAACAATGGGCCCAGACATGATCCCTGAGGCACGCTCGAGGGACACACCCCATACTGACTAAAATTGTTGTTGACCCGCACACAAAACCTTCGATTCGTTAGATAACTTGATATCCATAAAACAGTGTGCTTGTCTATATTTAGGTCAATTAGTTTCTGTAAAAGTTTAAAATGGTTTACTCTGTCAAATGCTTTAGAAAAATCAAAGTATATACAATCAAATGCTTTCTTTTTGTTAATATAAATGGCCCAATCTTGAACCATTTCAACTAGCTGCGTTGCTGTAGATTTGCCCTTAGTAAATCCATGTTGCTGCTCGTCAAGCATTTCCTCAGACTGCATGAAGTTAAATATGTGATCCACAAGTAATTTTTCAAATAATATACACGCTATTGATGATTGTGCCACAGGTCTATAGTTATCAACATTCGACTTAGATCCTTTTTTATGTACAGGCGTAATTACGGATTGTCGGAAAAAATCAGGCACAACACCTTCTTCGTAAGACCTAGCATAAATTAATGAGAGCGGCTCAGTTATAACATGCGCCACTCTTTTATAAAATAATGAAGGGATACAGTCTGGGGTGAGGCTACATTTAGATGGGAGTTGATTTATTTTCTTTAAGATATTATATTCCGACACAAATAAATACGGACATCTTGATGGCGTTGGTGACGAGAAACTAAGTGTTTTTGTTGGACCTGGTTGGGCCACGTAAACAGAGGAAAAGAAGTTTTTGAAGGCATCTGCTTTGGATATGTCATCAGTGATAACCGTATTGCTTGTTTTCAGTGCTGTTATATCCTCTTTACCCCTTAAGCGTTTATTGGCATACCTAAAAAACGACTTAGAATCTTTAAAATCGAGATTGGATTCTTCCAATACCCGAAGCCTTCTGCTCGCTCTACGCAGTTTGGTCGCAAACCGCGGACTCGCATCATTTTCAATAAGTGATTCTAGACTAGAGATATACTCACGAAGTCTAGTGTTATTTTTAGACTTGCCGGTGCGTTTGGGAATAAATTCCTCGATCACAGCGTGCATCTGAGAAACAAAACAATTATACATATCATCTACGGTATCACAGTTTAAGAATATATGTCTCCACGGTACAAGTGACAGTTTTTCTATGATTTGGTCGTAATCACCCTTAAAGAAATTATACCCTCCCTTCTCAATAGGGGGATATTCGGAATCGAATAAAAGATTAAAAGAGATCGCGTTATGGTCGGAGGGCATCGGGGATTTAAAAACAGATATATCTTCTATTATACCTGGATCGGTTGTAAGAACCAAATCAATCAATGTTCCTTTAGGGTCTTCGTTTTGTGTAAAAATTGAGCTTGATTCATCTGACAGATGACTGTTTGTATGATTAGATAAATCACTTAAGTTTGTAATATATTCTGGCCCAACCTTGTCGCTTGAGTCTCTTACATCCACTGGAGGACGCGTAATTTCAGTCACTTGCTGATATAAACCATTTGTTATACAGGCATTTGTAAACGTAGCCTCCATGGTTTGTGAATCTAAAAGGGACACATTTTCCCAGTCAATTCTTGGAAGGTTAAAATCGCCTACAATTAAAATTGGTTTAGAACTATCATATATATTTTCAAAAGAATCACATATTCTATTTATGCGATTCTTGCGCTCAGGCAGCGATCCAGCATTTGTAGCATAAAAGCATGCCATCCTGACTGAACACGATTTTGAATACACGTCAAGCGCTAATGCTTCAATATCATCATCTAATTTGACCTCAGAAAACGTAAGCGTTTTTCTAACTAATATACAAACACCGCCTCCTTGAGAGCCGCGATCACACCGGAGTACTGAATACCTATCATCACAGTTTAATTCACTATTTGTAACATGTCTTCCGCCTACACCTAACCACGTTTCAGTTATAAAAATTAAATCAATATTATCTAAGGCGGTATATGAATTGAGCAATTGAACCCGATCGTCCTTTCCGATCGAGCGTGCATTGAAATATAAACATTTTAGAGCGCAGGTAGCCACGGGGGGAGTGGGGGAGGCGGAACTGCTGGATTGAATGGGGCGATTTGATTCGATGGTAGAGGGGGAAAGTGATGCCAATTGTAGACCGGAGGTTCCGAGTCGGAGGGCTGGATGATTTTTAATGGATGCTTGAAATGGGACTTTATTTTCAATTTTGGTGGAGCTTTTATATTGTCCCAAAAATAAGAACTACGTTCCGCCATTTTACGACCGTTTTTAAATGATGGTTGTGTAAGATCCAACTGGACGGCTATGTCCAGGTGGTTGGCTATCTCGCGAGAGATATGTCGAGCAACCAACCGAGCACCATGAACTCCAAAATGCACTCCATCAACATGCATATTTGTGGCTTTCTTTTGAATGTAACTAAAATTTTCAAAAACAATGGTACTCATGTCGAATTTGCATCTTAATTGTTGGTTAATATACCTACACTCCTCTTCATAGCCCACTGCAATGGGAATGGAGCAGACAATTAGTCGAATATTGTATTTGTAGATAAAACTGACAAGATCATTAAGCGCACACTAAATTTCGGACCATACTTCGGAAATTGAGCAACCTTGTCGTGCAGCACTATTTATCACATCATTAAGTCCTGAATGGAGAATGACTAGATTGATCCAAATCTGCAAAGATTTTGTCACCACTCGTTGTTGCTGTTGTTGTTGGATGTTGAGTCATACCCATTCACCGAATACTAACATGAGGGTGACGATGTTGATTGTCGTGTGCCTGGCCATGATGCCGGTGATTCTCTGCCGGCCTGCGCTACGGGAGGAACCGGAGTCGCTGATGCCATCGATAATCGACTTGATCAGCTACTTTCTTTGTCCAACCCCGCCCGCCACAGGAAAGGACGTTATCGTCCTCGACGACGAACCATTGTTAACGAAGAGCGCGCCGCCATCTCAAACGCCCAAGGCCGTCAATACCTCTACCCCTCTGGCGCCTAAGGCTAGTACTACTAACAGAAGGTCCAAGCCTGGTATTACTTTCACCTTCAGAAGGTCCAAGCCTGGTAATACTTCTACCTCCAGAAAGTCCAATGCTTCCAGTACTTCCTCGCCCAGCAGGCCCAAGGCAACCAGTACTTCCACCAACAGAAGGTCCAAAGCTACTACTATCTCCACCTTCAGAAGGACCAATGCTACCATATCCTCTACGTCCAGGAGGCCCAAAGCTACCGTGAGCTCCGCCTCCATGGCGCCCAAGACTGCCATAAGCTCCGGATCCACGGCTGTTCTTAGCAACGGCTCCAGAACGTCGACCACCACCGCTACGCCCCCAGCTATGACGGTGATGGTGCCAACCACGACAACTACATTTAAAGATGCCGATGTTACAACAGAGTCCAATACTGAGTTACCGATCATGACGACAACATCTGATGAGGTCGATGTTACGACAGAACCTGCTACTGAGCTACCGACTATGACGACAACACCTGATGAGGTCGATGTTACGACAGAGCCTGCTACTGAGTTACCGACCACGATGACAACACCTGATGAGGTCGATGTTACGACAGAGTCTGCTACTGAGTTACCGACCACGACGACAACACCTGATGAGGTCGATATTACGACAGAGCCTGCTACTGAGTTACCGACCACGACGACAACTCCCGATGAGGTCGATGTTACGACAGAGTCTGCTACTGAGTCAGCGACAACGGTCACAATACCTGAAGAGGCCGATGTTACGACAGAACCTGCTACTGAGTTACCGACAACAATGATAACACTTGAAGAGGTCGAGGTTACGACAGAGCCCGCTACTGAGTTACCTACAACAACGATCACATCGTTCGAAGTTTTTTCCTCAGTCCGCTGGAGAGCCACCAAAGGTGACGGCCAAGCCAACCAATATTCCAGCGGCCTCGATGACAAAGAACCTACGATTGGCCACTATAATGCCGAAAAGGTTTTTACTGGTCTCGACCGAGAGCTATACGGCCAAGACGAGAGCTACGACTGTGAGGAGAATGACATTGTCGAGGTGGTCCCAAAAGTCGTACAAGTCGTTCAAAGCACGCTTTCGGAGACGACAGACACTTCGTCGGTTTTTGCCACCGTCGTTGAGGAGGCCATTCAGTATGTTTGGCGGGAACCCGTTGCGGCGTTCACCTTTCAGCTTGGGTCCATCGTCCTCACGGCGCTTCAGAACCACCGGTTCTTGCAGTGGGCGCTCGTCAGCGGTCGGACGATAGAGCGATGGCTACTTCCAGTACCACGCCAGCGCCGTTGACCTCATCTCGATCGGCATTATTGCCACAGCTCCTGCCACAGCCTGACGTGGCCACAACGGAAACTCCTACCTGATCGACAACAACAACAACAACAACAACAAAAACACCGACCACGATAGTGGAACCCATGACCCCTTTGCCCTCGTCATCGCTGCCCCAGTCTGGCGTGAGCACGGCAATGTCACAGCCCGAACTCAAATCGCCATCGCTCCCAGGCACAGAGATTTCAACCTCTACAACCACCACTTCTACCAGTGAAGAGATTAGCTTCAATGAGTCCAAGAATGAACCAGTCGTTGCTAGCGAGCAAAGCGGCTCTTGGCTAGGATCCGTGGCCACATTCCTGCTGCCTCCGTATTTCTAAACAAGTCAATAAATCGTATGCCTTTGCAAATATGCACAACCAATGAATTTGCTGTTCGTTTGTTAGGTATTTTACGTACGGTGTACGTACCGATGTTCATTTGTCTGTCTTGCAACTTTTTGCATGCTTCGGTTGCTTCGAAAATAGTAAAGGGGGTTGAATTAGAATAACCATAAGCCGCAATTCACAGAGATCTAAGAAATGACGGCTATCCATCTCGCGCACGGATGCCGAATCTGTCTACCCGATTCGAATTAACCAGTTAGCCGATAACTATTATACATAATTAACAAAAAGGTTTGAGCCACATACAAGGTTTGTTGGAGCGGCGGCAGTAAGATGTGAAGTTTAGTTTATTTAGATACTTTAGATACGTAGTTCTTATATTCTAACATACATCAACTGGAGCGCCATTGAGGGCCCTGGCGGCGGTACGCAGTGGCAATTCGCGCAGAGAAACTTCATAGCAGTCAAGCCTTGCTGGCAGGAGGGTCGTAGTGAATGTAGTTACGTAGTAAATATAGTAATATACTGTTGCCTTCATCGCTGTTTGCAAAAGAAGAAGGTACAACACGGTAGTCGCGGTAGGTGTCACAGACGGGCGGACAACATCTGACAGAATGACCGGCTGCCTAGATGGTGAATTTTGAATAACTGTTAGCGCCGTGATCGGTTGTGTTTGCGTCATAAGAGCCGGACGTATATATGTACGCACGGATAGCCGGGCGACAAACCAGTAGGTCTATAACTGTCGTACGACGCATTACAGGCGGACGGGATTGTATGCTGTGTGACGGACTGACAGGTTTCCTAGCTTAAGTCCAGAAGCGAAGAAATGTGAGAGAGGCAGCCTTTGTCAGAAGAAGGCTCCCTCCATCAGCAAATTCACCGACATCGACGGAAATGAGGTGTCTCTCGCGAGAAATACAAGGAAAGGTAACTATTGTTGCTACTAGAATCTAATTTTCTATTGGGTTGATCCATACGTTTGTTCGGAAAGTTGCATGCGCCGTACTGCGTAGCCCCGGGAGAGGATACAAACTGTTGGGAGAAGATTGTTTGTTTATACGGCGGTAAGAGCAGACCTGCATTGTATTATAGTGTGGAATTCGTTTGCTAGTTAGCGATCAGCTCCTAAAAAAGGACCTGTTTCTCCGTATCATGGTGACAGGGGATAAGAAGTCGATACTCTATAAGAACGTTTTTCGCAGAAAGGCGCGGCTCAAAAAGGGAATGAGTCTCAAGCAACTGCCAAGCCTGAAACCCATACTAGGAGAGTGGTCTTTCATGAGTTTTTGCAACTAAACGAAGCGATCAATATGATAAAATACTGTCAACAACTGGACAATTTGAAAGAGGCAATTGACCAGAAACGGCCGAAATTGGCGAACAGACGAAGAGTGACTTTACACTACGACCACGCAAGACCGCACAAAGCTTTGCTCACCACTAAGAAGTTAATAGAATTTAGATAGAATATTTTGCCACACCCTGCGTATATCGGATGATCATCTGTTTCGGTCCCTTCAAAATTCCCTTTGTGGCAAATAATTTGGTTCTTTGGAAGGTATGAAAATGTATATATACCACTAATTCAAAAGCCAGGACGCTACCTTCTGAAGGAATGGAATCATGAGCTTGTCTGAACGTTGGGCTAAGGTAGTTAAACAAAGTGGGTGATACAGCGTTCAATAAAAGCTTTCCGTTGTAACGAGATGTGTCTTTAAACCTGGGTGAAACATCCGAACGGACTTATGGATCAACATAATAGAATATAACTCGTAACAAACTGAGTGTGCGATTATTTCTACTATATCTATCTACTATGCACATAGTTAGAAACAGCACCGGCCGACGGTTACTAGAATGCGAAGCAACACGCACACACAAAGTTTGTACGATCTCAACAATCAACAGTGAGCAGCAACAGGCAGATCAACTTGTTAGGAAACCCACAAGGGGAAACAATATTCTGGACTTGCTTGTTAAATCTTAGAGGGACCTTGTCACCGAGCCAGTAGTCGTGTGCCCTCCCTATTGCTACTGATCATCACGCTTTCAGTTTCTGGATTCTGATCTATTTATCACACTCCTTAGAGTCGGGTAGCGGGTTCAAGTTAATCTGCACAAATCTTGCAAGCGTAAATAAGACAACATTCCCGGCTTGTTCTTGGAACCGGTTCGTTCTTAGAACCGGCTCGTTTTTAGAACCGGCTCGTTTTTAGGACCGGCTCGTTCTTAGAACCGGCTCGTTCTTAGAACCGGCTTGTTCTTAGGACCGGCTCGCTCCTAGAACCGGCTCGTTTTTAGGACCGGCTCGTTCTTAGAACCGGCTTGTTCTTAGGACCGGCTCGCTCCTAGAACCGGCTGGTTCGTAAAACCGGCTCGTTCTTAGATCTAGTTCGTTCTTAGAACCAGCTCGTTCTAGAACTGGATCGTTCTTAAAACACCAGCTTTTAGATCCGGATCGTTCCTAAAACACCAGCTCTTAGAACCGGCTCGTTCTTGGAACCAGCTCGTTCATAGAACCAGCTCGTTCTTAGAACCAGCTCGTTTTTAGAACCAGCTCGTTTTTAGAGCCAGCTTGTTCTTAGAACCAAATCGTTCTAAATACACCCGTTTTTACAACCGGCTCGTTCTTAGAAAAAAATCGTTCTAAAAACACCCGTTCTTACAACCGGCTCGTTCTTAGGATCAGCTCGTTCCTAAAACCGACTCGTTTATAGAACTAGTCCGTTGTTACACCAGCTCGTTCTTAAAACACCTGTTCCTAGAACCGGCTCGTTCATAGAAGCGGCTCGTTCTTAGGACCGACTCGTTTAAGGACCGGCTCGTTCTTATAAATGTATTGTCTTTAGAACCAGCTCGTTCTTAAAACCAGCTTATTCTTAGAACCGGATTGTTCCTATAAGACCCGTTCTTAGAACCAGTTCGTTCTTAGAACCAGCTTATTCTTAGAACCGGATTGTTCCTAAAAGACCCGTTCTTAGAACCAGTTCGTTTTTAAAACCGGCTCGTTTTTAGAACCGACTCGTTCTTAAAACCGGCTCGTTCTTAGGACCTGCTCTTTCTTAAAACCGGCTCGTTCTTAGGACCTGCTCTTTCTTAGAACCAGCTCGTTCTTAGAACCAGCTCGTTCTTAGAACCAGCTCGTTTTTAGAGCCAGCTTGTTCTTAGAACCAAATCGTTCTAAAAACACCCGTTTTTACAACCGGCTCGTTCTTAGAACCAAATCGTTCTAAAAACACCCGTTCTTACAACCGGCTCGTTCTTAGGATCGGCTCGTTCCTAAAACCGACTCGTTTATAGAACTAGTCCGTTGTTACACCAGCTCGTTCTTAAAACACCTGTTCCTAGAACCGGCTTGTTCTTAGAACCGGCTCGTTCATAGAAGCGTCTCGTTCTTAGGACCGACTCGTTTAAGGATCGGCTCGTTCTTATAAATGTATTGTCTTTAGAACCAGCTCGTTCTTAGAACCAGCTTATTCTTAGAACCGGATTGTTCCTAAAAGACCCGTTCTTAGAACCAGCTTATTCTTAGAACCGGATTGTTCCTAAAAGACCCGTTCTTAGAACCAGTTCGTTTTTAAAACCGGCTCGTTTTTAGAACCGACTCGTTCTTAAAACCGGCTCGTTCTTAGGACCTGCTCTTTCTTAGAGCCGGCTCGTTCTTAGAATTGTATTGTCATTAGAACCGGCTCGTTCTTACAATCAGCTCGTTCTTAGAATCAGCTCGTTCTTAGAACTGGGTCGTTTTTAGAACTGGGTCGTTTTTAGAACCGGCTAGTTCTTAGGACCGGCTTATCCTTAGAACCGGCTTGTTCTTAGAACCGGCTTGTTCTTAAAACCGGCTCGTTCTTAGGACCGGCTTGTTCTTAAAACCGGCTTGTTCTTAGGACCGGCTCGCTTTTAGAACCGGCTTGTTCTTAGGACCGGCTCGTTCTTAGAACTGACTTGTTCTTAGAATTGTATTGTCCTTAGAACCGGCTTTTTCTTAGAATTGTATTGTTCTTAGAACCGGCTCGTCCTTAGAATCAGCTCGTTCTTAGAACCGGCTCGTTCTTAGAACCGGCTCGTTCATAGAACCGGCTCATTCTTAAAACCGGCTCATTCTTAGAACCGGCTCGTTTTCTGAACCGGCTCGTTCCTAGAACCGGCTTGTTCTTAGAACTAGTTCGTTCTTAGAACCAGCTCGTTCGAAAAACACCCGTTCTTAAAACCGGCTCGTTCTTAGGACCGGCTCGTTCTTACAACCGACTCATTCGTAAAACCGGCTCGTTCAAAAAACACCCGTTCTTAAAACCAGCTCGTTTTTAGGACCGGCTCGTTCTTAGGACCGGCTCGTTCTAGAACCGACTCGTTCTTAGAACCGGCTCGTTCTTAAAACCGGCTCATTCTTAGGACCGGCCGTTACTAGAACCGACTCGTTTTTAGAACTAGTCCGTTCTTACACCAGCTCGTTCTTAGAACCGGATCGTTCTTAAAACACTTGTTCCCAAAACCGGCTCGTTTATAAAACCGTCTCGTTCTTAGGACCGGCTCATTCATAGAATCGGCTCGTTCTTAGGACCGGCTCATTCATAGAATCGGCTCGTTCTTAGGACCGGCTCGTTCTTAAAATTGTATTGTCTTTACAACCGGCTCGTTCTTAGAACCGGCTCGTTCCTAGAACCGGCTCGTTCCTAGAACCGGCTCGTCTCTGGAACCGGCTCGTTCTTAGAATCAGCTTGTTCTTAAAATTGGCTCGTTCTTAAAATTGCATTGTCCTTCAAACCGGCTCGTTCGTAGAATCAGCTTGTTCTTAAAATAGGCTCGTTCTTAGAACCGACTCGTTTTCAGGACACCCGTTCCTAAAACTGGCTCCATTTTAGAACCGGCTCGTTCTAAGGATCGACTCGTCTTTGGAACCGGCTCGTTCTCAGGACCGGCTCGTTCTTAGGACCGGCTCGTTCTTAGGACCGGCTCGTTCTTAGAACCGGCTCGTTCTTAGAACCGGCTCGTTCTTAGAACCGGCTCGTTCTTAGAACCGGCTCGTTCTTAGGGCCGGCTTGTTCTTAGGACCGGCTTGTTCTTAGGACCGGCTTGTTCTTAGAACCGGCTTGTCCTTAGGACCGGCTCGTTACTAGAATTGACTGGTTTTTAGAACTAGTCCGTTCTTACACCAGCTCGTTCTTAGAACCCGATCGTTCTTAAAACACTTGTTCCTAAAACCGGCTCGTTCATAAAACCGGGCCGTTCACAAACCCGGCTCGTTTGTAGGACCGGCTCGTTCTTAAAATTGTATTGTTCTTAGAACCGGCTCGTTCTTAAAATTGTATTGTCTTTACAACCGGCTCGTTTATAGAACCGGCTCGTTCCTAGAACCGGCTCGTCCCTGGGACCGGCTCGTCCCTGGGACCGGCCCGTTTTTAAAGATGCATTGTCCTTCGAACCGGCTCGTTCTTTGAATCAGCTTGTTCTTAAAACCGGCCCGTTTTTAAAGATGCATTGTCCTTCGAACCGGCTCGTTTTTAGAATCAGCTTGTTCTTAAAACCGGCCCGTTTTTAAAGATGCATTGTCCTTCGAACCGGCTCGTTTTTAGAATCAGCTTGTTCTTAAAACCGGCTCGTTCTTAGAACCGACTCGTTTTTAGGACACCCGTTCCTAAAACTGGCTCCATTTTATAACCGGCTCGTTCTAAGGACCGACTCGTTTTTGGAACCGGCTCGTTCTCGGAACTGGCTTGTTCTTAGGACCGACTCGCTCCTAGGACCGGCTGGTCCGTAAAACCGGCTCGTTCTTAGAACCAGCTCGTTTTAGAACCGGATCGTTCTTAAAACACCAGTTGTTAATTCCGGCTTGTTCTTAGGACCAGCTCGTTCTTAGAACCGGCTCGTTCTTGGAACCAGCTCGTTCTTAATTACAGCTCGTTTTTAGAACCAAATCGTTCTAAAAACACCCGTTCTTACACCCAGCTCGTCCTTAGAACCGGATCGTTCTTAAAACACTTGTTCCTAGGACCGGCTGATTCATAGAACCGGTCAGCAGGGAAGTGACCTGAAATGGAACCTAGTCCCCCATATGTGCTCACCTCACTCATTTCCCTTTCCCTCATCGATGCCTATTCGGGCATCGAACACTCGGAGAGTGCCATTTGCTTATAAGAAGCTCCAAGACTCAACCTGTCATCAGTCGTTCAGTCAGCTCGTGCATAAGTTCTTTCTCCTAATCAAAGCAAGTCTGCATAAATTTTGTCACCACTTGTTGTTGCTGCTGTTGTTGGAGGTTGAGCCATATCCATTCACCGAATACCAACATGAGGGTGACGGTGTTGATTTTCGTGTGCCTGACCATGATGCCGGTGATGCTCTGCCGGCCTGCGCTACGGGAGGAACCGGAGTCGCTGATGCCATCCAATCAACAGATAATCGACTTGATCAGCTTGTTTCTTAGTCCAACCCCGCCCGCCCCAGAAAAGGACGTTATCGTCCTCGACGACGAGCCGTTGTTAATGGAGAGCGCGCCGCCATCTCAAACGCCCCAGGCCGCCAATACCTCTACCTCTCTGGCATCTGAGGCTAGAACTACCAACAGAAGGTCCAAGCCTGCCAGTACTTCCACCTCCAGAAGGTCCAATGCTACCAGTACTTCCACGCCCAGAAGGCCTAAGGCTGCTAGTACTTCCACGCACAAAAGGTCTAAAACTACCACTACCTCCACCTCCAGAAAGACCAATGCTACCATATCCTCTACGTCCAGGAGGCCAAAAGCTATCGTGAGCTCCGCCTCCATGGCGCCCAAGATTGCCATAAGCTCCGGTTCCAAGGCTGTTCTTAGCAACGGCTCCAGAACGTCGACCACCACTGCTACGCCCCCAGCTATGACGACGGTGATGGTGCCAACCACGACAACTACATTTGAAGATGTAGATGTTACAACAGAGTCCGATACTGAGTTATCGATCATGACGACAACATCTGATGAGGTCGATGTTACGACAGAGCTTGCTACTGAGTTGCCGAATTACTAGCAACAATGATAACATTTGATGAGGTCGAGGTTACGAAAAAGCCCGCTACTGAGTTACCAACCGCGATGACAACATTTGAAGAGGTCGTTGTTACGACAAAGCCTGCTACTGAATTACCGACCATGACGACAACATCTGATGAGGTCGATGTTATGACAGAGCCTGCTACTGAGTTACCGGCCATGACGACGACATCTGATGAGGTCGATGTTCCGACAGAACCTGCTACTGAGTCACCGACAACGGTGATAATACCTGAAGAGGCCGATGTTACGACATAACCTGCTACTGAGTTACCGACAACAATGATAATACTTGAAGAGGTCGAGGTTTCGACAGAGTTACCAACAACAACGATGACATCGTTCGAAGTTGTTCCCTCAGTCCGTTGGAGAGCCACCAAAGGTGACGGCCAAGACAACCAATATTCCAGCGGCCTCGATGACAAAGAACCTACGATTGGCCACTATAATGTCGAAGAGGCTTTTACTGGTCTCGACCGAGAGCTATACGGCCAAGACGAGAACTACGACAGCGAAGACAACGACGACGACATTGTCGAGGTGGTCCCAAAAGTCGTACAAGTCGTTGAAAGCACGCTTTCGGAGCCGACGGACACTTCGTCGGTTTTTGCCACCGTCGTTGAGGAGGCCGTTCAGTATGTTTGGCGGGAACTCGTTGCGGCGTTCACTTTTCAGCATGGGTCCCTCGTCCTCACGGCGCCTTCAGAACCACCGGTTCTTGCAGTAGGCGCTCGTCAGCGGTCGGACGATATAGCCATGGCTACTTCCAGTACCACGCCACCGCCGTTGACCTCATTTCGATCGGCATTATTGCCACAGCTCCTGCCGCGGTCCGACGTGGCCACAACGGAAACTCCTACCAGAACGATAACAACGAAAGCACCAACCACGACAGTGGAACCCATGATCTTGCCGTCGTCGTCGCTACCCCAGGCGATGTCACGGCCCGAACTCAAATCGCCGTCGCTCCCAGGCACAGAGATTTCAACCTCCACAACCGCCACTTCCACCAGTGAAGAGATTAGCTTCAATGAGTCCAAGAATGAACCAGCCGTTGCTAGCGAGCAAAGCGGCTCTTGGCTAGGATCTGTGGCCACATTCCTGCTGCCTGCGTATTTCTAATCAATTCAATAAATCGTATACCTATGCAAATATGCACAACCAATAAATTTGTTGTTCATTCGTTAGGTATTTTACGTACGTTGTACGTACCGATGTTCATTTGCCTGTTTATGCATGTTCATCTGGTCTTGCCCTAGTTTGCACTTTTCACATGCTTCGAAAATAGTAAAGCAGGTTGAATCAGAATCACCAAAAGCCGCAAGTCACAGAGATCTAAGAAATGGCGGCCATCCATCTCGCGCACGGATGCCGAATCTGTCTTACTGATTCGAATCAACTAGTTAGCCGATAACTATTGTACATAATTAACAAAAAGGTTTGAGCCACGTGCAAAGTTTGTAGATCAACTTGTTAGGCAACTCACAAGGGGAAACAATATGCTTTGCTAGATCAAAGTGGAAACTCGTCACCGAGCCAGCGGTCGTCGCCTCCCTATTGCTACTAATCATCGAGCTCTCAGTTTCCGGATTCTGATCTATTCTTCACACTCTTTAGAGTCGGCTAGCGGGTTCAACGTCTGGAAGGCTATGAGTCAATCTTCCCAAATCTTGCAAGCGTAAATAGAACAACATGCAAGAGAATAAATACACTTTCTTATCGAGGTATTTACGCGCCAACGAAATACGAATCCCAAAATGACGAGTCTTTGATACCATGCTCGGCGGTTAGACCAGATGCTTATGGCTCAAGATGCGACCGAAAGCATCTCAGTGAAACTCAGCAAGGCATTGACAAGGTTAAGAATTCTTGAATAGTCACAACTAACTTTTAACGATTTTTATTCATTTTGTCTCAACTGTCTAAATTCTATACAGCGGGCACTTCGAACTAAAGGGGCTTATCTATTTGCTGTATTTGTAGACTTAAAATCGGCCTTTGATACGGCCGTACGAACGATTATACTTGACAAGCTGGCTTTTTGCAAAATTTCATTGAATATATTGGATATCATTAAAGGCATTTTACAGCAAGGACAAGTTATAATAGATGACGGAGCCGCTAAACACCTGGCGACCTTACAGACCACTGGTGTTGCCCAAGGTGATCATCTTAGCCCCCTGCTGTTTTCAGTGCTGGTGAGAGAACTTTCTGAAGAGATACGGAGTCGGCACTCACAGGTAGACGTCCTTATGTATGCAGACGACTTGGTGCTATATTTTCGCAATCTCAACAGATTAGTCTATTTACTGGCGTCGACTCCGTTATTTGTTGAGGATTTACAAAAAACACACGTTTTACCGAAAACGGCAGCTTTCAACGAGTACATGTCTGAATGGGAGAATAAGACGGCAGACATTGACCCGCTCTTTTATGAAACCCAGGCAATGACATGTACTTCGTGGGAGCGCTGCAACTATGAGAATAGACATCTAGTTGCACGATTTGCTGTACATGGCTTCCACATGAAGATCTGTATTCGAGAGAAATTCCATGAAATTTCCTCGTTATGCTTGTGCAAACTCTGCGGGAGTCAGTGTGATTTATATCACCTTTAACAATGCGATAGAGCAGTTCCGTTGACTCGACTTTTAAAAACGTGATGAATATACATATATGTGAATGTGTGCTTTCTCTGTACCCGCAATATTGTACACCAACCATCGGTTAATAAAGCTATTATGTTATGAGAATTCATTTTGTCGCTACGCGAATAATCGACACCAAGGAAATCATCAAATACTTTTGCTTAAAATCGATTGACAATAACGAACGTAAAGCGGCGGCATTTTCCAAACTGTTTACCTCTGTATATACATCTCCGGAAGATTAGTCGTCACGGACAAATCGCGTGCGTGTAGAAAAACGTCATAACCAAACAATCCATATGCAGTTTTAAATCCTATAGACGACATAATTAATAATATCAAAATACTTAAGAACAAGAACAAGGGTGGCTGAACTATCCATCGCGTGCGCTTTAATGAAAAGGTTTTTTTTTTATATAAGTGCGTTTTATCAATAACATGTGCGATGACCATAACTTCATTTGTTTTTCCGTAAGGCTAATGCCCGTGTACGGTTTTGCACTGATACATCCAAGCATCATTGTCAAAGGAAGGAAATATTGTGTGTAGACACACGTATCTCGCATGTTTCTACCTAAATACACCTAAGGAAGCCAAAATTGTGACACATAATTTAAATTATCAGAAGTCTCATATTATGCTAACCCCAATAATAAATAAACAAGAAAACATTTTTGTACTTATTTTATATATCTAGTGCGTAATGATACGTTTTTTTTTCAAATGTGCAACATTTGCTCTTCATAATCATATGACAATTTGCAATGTGCTAACTAACAACATCTAGTTTCATTTTGTCAGCCGAGCTTAGCAATACTTCATCTAGTCAGTTTAGTGCATGTTTAGAAGCGTACACATGCTTCTGCACACGTGGCCCACGTGCATAGGCAGTTTGGGTATCTCTTTCTGTTCACACACACATTCAATCATGCCTCCCGCTGATCATCCCCATTGGCAGCGGCGGTGGTCGCCAGAAGTTTCTATTCGAGGAGAGAAATTATGTCAGTGTCACTTAGCGTTGCGATGTGCTTTCGTATGGCGAGTTTTGGCGCGAGTTTGCTTTCGTATGGGGCTGCTCTAGTTATGGCGCTAACACCGGCGATTAGTCGCACCGCTTTTTTTTGCAAGATTATCAGCGGTTTCAGTATAGTAGGAAAGGTTCCACCAAACACGACGATTGCGTATCTAAAATAAACTTTAATAAGTGCTTTATATAATTCCGAAGGTTGATCATTAATCACAATAAAAACTTTTCAGTATGTAATGAATTGATTGACACAAATAAGCATGAATTCGCTAGGGGCCGTTCTACGCGAACACAACTTATTTCAATCGATTATTAACTATCCGATTAGCAAGCCTGATCGATAGAGCCCCCATTGTGGCTAATAATCCAGACTTCGAGCCGTTAGTTCGAGCACTGAGGTCTGCTGGCTTTCCGTGTGTACTTGAACCTCCGGGTCTATCCAGAGATGATGGAAGAAAGCTTGGCGGTGTTACTCTAACCCCCTTTGAGCGTGGTGGCATTCTTGTTTGGGACGCAACTGTAACCGACTCAATAGCCTCTACGATAATCGGTTGAAGGTGCGGACCAGGCAAGTCATGCGCCCAGGTTAGCAGAAACTAACAAATGGAGAAAATACTCTGGCGTTGGTTATCCGCACAAATTTTGTCCGTTGGCTTTCGAAACAATGGGATGACCAGGCCCGCTTACACTAAAGTTGATTCAGTGCGTGGACAGAAGCCTTAATATTTCCACGGGAGACCCGAGAGCATCCGAATTTTTGCGGCAGAGGCTGTTGCTTGACCTTCAAGTTTGTCAAAACTTGTTAGACTCCCTCTTAATCACGCATACATATAAGCCCAACAGCTGTTAATCGGTTCGGCGATTAAACGTTCTTGTCCCAAATAGGATCATACAGACAGCTTGTAACGAACAGTGTCACGACTGTTTGTAAAACACGCAACTCAACTTATTTTGTAATTATTTTGCCTTTCTGAAAAAAAGGGCGCACAAGAAAGCGCATGACGTCTGGCCGGGAGTTTTCTTTTTGACACAAAGGGATATCACCTAAATTGTATGCAAGCCAGCAGTCCTTTTGGTGATTTATTTTTGCATTTGCGGTAAATACTTACTTATCATTGAAGAAAAGGAAACGACCTGCGGCTTCGTGCTTTATAGAAAATAAGAGCAAATAGCATCAAGCAGGTCAGTTAGCTTTCGCGGCCCCAAAGAGTATTTGCCTGAGTAGATGACAGAATAATTGTAACTGAAGTACCACATAGTCATTACGACCGTCTTAAATTCAGGCGCAAGATTGCTTCGTAAGCTAATAAGATTCTCCGAAATTTGTAGTTGAACTGTGTTGACTAATTCTTGAGTCCTTGTTGTAGGCACCCTGTCGTGAGTCTTCCTCTTTAATCAGTAGGAACCTGGTTATTTTTTCTGCATTGGCTGCTATCCGCTAAGCTGTCGTTCATATTTGAAGCATGACCCATCATCTTTTTTCATGGTTAACACGTACTCGTGTGCTACTGAACACGTCTTTTTCTCGTTCGTCTGCTGTTCATCAACCGGATAATTGCATTCCTAATAAGACGAGGATTCAAATCGAAAAGCGCGGCAATTCAAACGACATATATATAAAATTATATATATATATATATATATATATATATATATATATATATATATATATATATATATATATAAATATTCCCGATAGTTAGCAGGACAGATGGTGCAACGTGCATTCCAAGGTAGCGATCAGAACTGGTTGACCTTGGCGGTACAGTACCACTATACGACAATGAAACACAAGTAGATGTACCGAGCCACTCGACCATGTCCAAAAGGAAACGTTGAAGTCTTGCACGCAGGAGGCTGCAAAGTGTTGATGCGCTCCGTAGTCGGCTTTCGCCTTTAGTTTAGACAGCAAGCGAGGAAATTTAGAGGCTAATTCGAAAGACTAATTGCAGACTCTCACAGGCGTATCTTGGTACTTGGTGAGGCATCAATCCCGAACAAAGGCGCCACGCTGTTGGGGAAGGAGAGGGCGGGCCTCCGAGGAAAGCGCCGCAGCAAAGCGACCTAAATTAGATCATAGTCCCAGCATGTGGTCGCCTTACTCGTCTTCCCTTTCCATAATCGATGTCTCTTCCGGCATCAAGCACTCGGAGAGCTCCTTGCTTATAAGGCGCTCCAACACTCAATCGGTCATCAGTTGTTCAGTTCTCATAGACGGAATAGGTCTGCAAAGATTTTGACACTACTTATTTGCTGTTTTTGTTCTTGGCGATTGAGTTATCTTCATTTACTGAGCACCAACATGAAGGCGGTGGTGTTGATTGTCGTGTGCTTGGCCATGATACCAGCAATTATCTGCCAGCCGACACTACGGGAGGAAACCAAAGCTGCTACTACATCAGCCCCCAGGCCACCCAAGGCTGGCATAAGCCCCTCCAGCAGCACGCTTAAGGCCGCAATACGTTCCGCCTCCAAGACGTCCATCATCACCACCACTGCTGCGCCCCCGGCCACGACGACAGTAACAATTGAAGAGGTCGATGTTACGACAGAGCCTGCTATTGAATTGCCGACAACGACATTGCTCAAAATGGTTTCTTCGTTCATTTGGGGTGCCAATGAAGGTGACGGCCAAACCGACCAAAATACCGGCGGTTACAATGACGAAGAAGCTGCATTTGACTACGATAGTGGCAAACAAGCTGCAATTGGCTACGATAATTACGAAGAAGCTTCGATTGACTACTTTAATGGCGACGAGGCTACTATCGACCAAATGCTACACGATCAAGACGACAAGACTAACAATGGCGACAAGATTATCCAGATAGTATCAACAGCCTTGCAAGCCGTTCGAGACGCGTTTTCAGAGTTGACCGACACCTCGTCGTTGAGCGGTTACCTCCTCTCCGCCATCGTTGAGGAGACCGGTAAGCATATGTTGCGGGAGCTGGTCACGGCGTTCACGTTTCGGCTTTGGTCCATCATTCTCACGAAGCCTACACTACCACCGGTCCTTGCAGTGGATCGTCAGCTGTCGGACGACATTGGTCTGACAATAACCACGCTCAGTACCACCACCCCGCCGCCATGGACCTCGTCTTCATCGCTGTTACTGTCACGCATGCGATCACTGGCCAGCTCTGACGTGGCCACGACAAGACTTACTACAGCTACGACAGAACCACCCCTGACAACGACCGAAATTCTTACTACAACGAGCACAACGGAACCTACTACTACAACGAAACACAACCTGTTGTCGCTTTCAAGCACGGACATCTCCACCACAACCGAGAAAATCAGCTCCACTGCTGGACCCTCTACGACCAGTAATGAGTCTTGGGGCTCTTGGCTAGGCTTCGTAGCTGGGCTTCTGCTGCCTCCGCAGCTCTAGCATATATATATATATATATATATCTATATAGTTGAACTATAATTAATTCAATAAATCGTTTGCAAGTATGCACAATGTTATATGAATTTGTTGTTCGTTCGTTAGATATTTATTTTATTATTTACCCAAAGTTTGTATTCAAAGTTTTGGCTAAATACGTAACTTATCAAATGCTTTGAAAATAGGCATACGTATCAAGCTAGAATTGCCTGAAGCCCCAACTCTCAGAAACCTAAGGGTTGGTGTTCATCTATCTCGCTCATTCCGTTCCACCGACTTAGATGAACTAGTAAGCTCATATGTGCTCTGACGTATGGTTATCGGCACGTAAATGGCACGAATTGTCCAATGCATGCACGTTGCTGAATCTTGTACTCTCTCTGTACATCTACAATTCTCATCTCTTGATAATGCGAGTTTTACACACCTTCGCGACACAAGTGTTTTCTGTCACCTAAACAGTAACTGCTGTGCAACGTGCGGTGCCAAGGTATGAAGAACGCCCGCAGGCATAAGTTTACACCCCCTAAAATTCCGTTAAACAGTCTTGGGCAAGTCAGTCTTCTTTTCTTAAGCCGGACACGGTTTTAATACTTTAGCGCGGTTCTGAGTTTCCGCCCTCTTACCCTCCAATGGGCGGTTGGACTGATTCATATTGAGAAAAGTACAACACTCCCAGGAGTTTCATGTGATGTTGTCAAAGCACACAGAGAAGGAAACTTGATGTAGACCGCAAACATCCATGAGATGATCGAAGTGGAAAAGAGATTGCAGTAGATATAAGCAAACTTAAGCTTGATACTCGGAGACAATCATGCTGGGCGTTTTCAAAGTTAGAACTCAAGAACCTGTAAGGATGCTGCACTGTTCAACAAAGTAGCCCTTTGGAAGCGTCGACTTCGCAGGAGTGAGGCGCGCCAACTTCGCCGTTCCGAGGCGACCAGTGATCACCGTTGTATAAAATACGTCAAAAAAATGTCGCCACTTGTGCATTGGTGCATTGTCCTGATGGGTAATTACAACATCTCCAGCCCCAAGCTTATTGCTTCTCAGATAAAAGACGTACTTGTTGCATCACCAGCACTAAAAATCGTAATTCATCTTTTCAAGTGCACGCCACATCTTTGCAAGACTAGAACCTCGAGCGCCCTGTCGAGTCATATCTCCTGAGGATAGCGCGATTGGAACCCGAGACGTGGGTGGAAGATCGTCAGCTGCGATGTTGATCTTAGGCCTTCCTCAAAATAATTTTCCAGACATTGGCAACAGATATGGAACATCAATGATACAATCGTTGAGTGAGATATGCGAGGAAGCATTAAACACAGGCCAAATTTAGCATGTTTCCTTTTTCGGGTTTATGATTGAGAGATGAAGAATTGCGTACAATGGAGTTTTACCTTCCGGAAGTGGTACCGCGAATCCAGAGCGACAGATTTTATTTTCTAAGCAACAGATTAATTTTCCTGTTTAAACAGATTTTAGATATTGGATAGACTGGAGCCTCACAAGAAGAGAGCTTAATTGTCTGTGGGTGAGACCGCAATTGTTGCCGGGTTAAAAGACCTTTGCGTGGTCGAGATTCAGTCGACGAGAATTATGCCCTGTAGATGTATGTGTAATGCTTGTCGTACAGCTATCCGTGAGGTTATCAACATCTTTCTTTGATTCAGACAATTCCGTTGGCTGAATACGCACATGCTCCAGTATTTATAAAATTCTCCACCACGCAGTCTGCGCACACAAGTTTTAGAATGTGCATCAGCTGAAGCACACTGATAATTTCCATTGCACGTTCAAAGCGGTCACGTTTAGCAGTATTCAGTGCGGCACCTTGGGCCGTCGCAAAGAACTGCGAGGGGTTCTCCTCATGCTATAACTACGGGGTACCCGGATATGAAGACATTTATATATATATTGTATCCAATATGCCAATGAATCACCGGAACTAGGCAACTCAAAACTCATTCCTTTTCATTCATTGTCGCAGTAGAATCACGCAGATGATAACAAAAAGTCATTGACTGCTTCTACCTAGCGAGGAATCAAAACGCATCCAATTAAACCTGCAGATGATGTGACGAATTCCAGAACGATAATGTAAAGCATATCTCTCTAACGCTATATTTGATATAACCGATCTTGTTTCTGACACCGTCACAACGTATATGCTTGTGCATAAACAAATATTGTACACTACGGGTCCTGGCTAACCGAGTCTACATCCTCCGTCTCATACGGGCTTGGAATCTCCGTGCGGCATATCTTCAATGCACCGACGGCGCGTATCGCACGTTTTTGTCAGAACTTAACACTCAGTACACTGTGGATCGCTGCACTGGCACTCCCAAAGTAGTCCTGATCCTGAAAGAAGACATTTGGTCATGAGTAGCCAACTGTATGATCCTTCGCCGATCTCGAATAGTCAAAACTGACTTACGCCCACTGTTAGATCTGGAACTTTGGTTCACTCCAGGATGTAAGAACCTGATGATGGTGCTCTTATGCCGTCTTAATCTGGTTGCTATAGCAGTCACTGTATGATTGAGCTCAGCATATGCCTCAATTATTGTATTTTCGTTATCCGAGAGATCCTTTGTACGACCCATGGTTTAAACATACGCTTCGCCGCTAGTTTGGAACAACGACTAAGCTGTAGAATATTTTGCAGCTATAGAACGATTGATTTAGCTAGACAATATTCCTGACATTTGATCCCCGGGATCGAATATCAGTTGTAGTACCGACTATCCTCTACAAACAAGAGCTGTGTTGTTAGCATATTATTGTTGCTAATATTTTGCAACACTGTTTTTTCACACTTCTTTTATTTTCTGTGTGAACCGATTGTGAGTGCAAAATTAACACCATACTGGTGTTTCGTCATGTACATCATGTGCTTAAAATTTCAAGCCATTCAAATAAACCAAGCCGAAATTATCACCAAAAAACATGAAATGCTAATTTTTTGCAACACACCTAAAATTAAACATATACAAAAAAATACGTAAAGCAAATAGAGCGCTATTAAAACAATTGAATTGTTAGTTTACAAAATGCATCATGTACCGACCAAGTTTCCTATAACGTTTTCACCAGATCGTATGCAGCCGTCTTCAAGGATTCCGCATTCGACCATACACCGCACGGAAAACTCGCAAACACCACGTTGAACTGCAAAATATATAGTGCTGTAGGTAGAAGACTATTACCTGGTATGCATCTTTATATTTTTATATCTTTCACCAGATAGGCAGCCTGCTGATGTAAAACACGATATTGGAAACACAATGAGGTATTGTATTCATCTAAACAGGCACGTTGCAATAAGGGCCGACTTAAACTGCGACCTATTAAAAATAATGTACGAAGCACAGCTTTTGCATCAGGACTACATAAGCTTGGATTGCAAACTAAAAACAATGAAACAGAAGTTACTTACATCAGCTTAAGTGAAAGAAGTGCGGTCGATGTTCTATTAACCTCAGCACAGCCATCACAATCAATAATGAGCGAGAGACCCTCTGCGCATCGAAAACACTATAAAATCACGTAAATTTGCACCGAACAAACTAGCCATACGCACCTCCAGTACACAATGCTCACTGAACACTCAAATATTACAACAAGCACCTCAACTAATTTAGCCAGCAGACAACATCAATGGCACTGAAACCCTCTACGCATAAACCATAGCTTAGTAAAAATGCGAGGCCATAAAGTGCACCTTATGTAGTCACACGGATCATAGCCCGGAGGGACTACAACGACTCAACGACACGAAACGAATTTTCAAAAAGATTAAACAAGCATATGACTTTGTTCACTGTATGGCACACGCACAACAAAGTGCTATAAAGCCATATATATTTCTCCCGAAACGATCCACATTGCCAAATTTATGAATAAATACTTCACTTCACGCGCCTATACGGTAACTTCATACTACCTTCAAGGAGAATACCTACGATTATTGACTGAAGAAAATGTTGCCAGTGTTATCAAATCCAAGGAAAATGGTGAATCTGCAGGGCCCAACCAAATTGTGCATAAGCATGTATAAATACCCTGAACCCGCCATTAATCAACCTGTATAACGCAAGCCTACGCAGCGGTTAAATACCGGAAGAATGGAGTTTACCGCAGCCAATTAACAAAAAGAAGAGTGAAACAGCAGACCCAACTGACTACTGTGGAATTGCACTAATTAGTCTCGTTTATATAATTTAAACTTTACTTGTTGTAGAATGTTTATATACAATTGTAAGCTTAGATTAACCATGCAAAGAACATGGATTCCGTCGGATTTGTTTTTTGTTTAGACCACGTCGCCAAGATCAATAAAAGATGGCATATACCGCTTTTATGGACTGCATTTTTTTTTGACTGCGTTAAAAGAGACAAACTCCT
This sequence comes from Dermanyssus gallinae, assembly GCA_003439945.1. Classification (NCBI taxonomy): domain Eukaryota; kingdom Metazoa; phylum Arthropoda; class Arachnida; order Mesostigmata; family Dermanyssidae; genus Dermanyssus; species Dermanyssus gallinae. The sequence continues at coordinate 28,103 of QVRM01003198.1, read as the reverse complement.
TGAAGTACTTCGAACTTGATTTTGTATAGAGAGAGCTATGTATAATCCGATATGCGTAATGCTGCAAGTGAACTTAATTACCATTAAGAATGGGGTTCATGGTGTCAACAGGCCGGTAGCACAGAGAACTGGAGTCGTTCAGGCTGTCCGTGCAAGTCCGTTGTTCTTAAAACTGTATACGCTGGCTTGGCAGACGCTTTTAGAAATGCAAAAACGATACACGCATTTTATGCCGAAGAGTCAGAGTCAGTAGTTTTTGCAAAGACACAAAATTGCCTGCAGTTGTATCTACAGAAGCCTTAGACTGGTGGCGAGAAAATTAATTAATAATCAACATCGCTAAAACAAAAGCACTACATCAAAGCGGATCGTACGCCACAGACGACAGGTGCATTAAAATTTTGGAAGTAAATAATGATTTCGTCAATCACGTTTGCTATCTAGGATAACAGTGACCCCTTGGCTGTCATTTAGCAGACATATGGAAGAAATGCATAGCAAGGCCACCGCGGTCATGATTCTAATGGGAGACATTATTGACACAGATTTAAAAATCAAACCAAACACATTTAGAATGAATAATTTTTTTTCAATAGAAGATACTGTCTTCTGGCGATTAGCTCTTATTTTACAATGTTAAACCTTGATAATCCTTAAATTGAGTGTGTGTGAGATATGAATGACCGCGTGCACTTTCGAGATTTCAGGGCTAATTCGAGACGCTCATTTCAAGCAGCCAGACCTTGCTGATTGGTGAGGTATCATTACCGAGCAAAGTTATCACGCGATTAGAGAAAGATTTGTCAGACGCCCTTCGAGAGAAGATGCGCCGCAGTGAAGTGACCTGAATTGGAACCTAGTCCCCCGCATGCGCTCGCCTCACTCATTTCCTTTTCCCTCATCGATGCCACTTTAGGCATCGAGTACTCGGAGAGTGCCATTTGCTTATAAGGAGCTCCAAGACTCAATCAGTCATCAGTCGTGCAGTCAGATCGTGCATAAGTTCGTTCTCCTAATCGAAGCAAGCCTGCAAAGATTTTGTCACCACTTGTTGTTGCTATTGTTGTTGGATGTTGAGCCATATCCATTCACCGAATACCAACATGAGGGCGGCGGTGTTGATTGTCGTGTGCCTGACCATGATGTCGGTGATTCTCTGCCGGCCTGCGCTACGGGAGGAACCGGAGTCGCTGATGCCATCGATAATCGACTTGACCAGCTTCTTTCCTAGTCCAACCCCGCCCGCCCCAGAAAAGGACGTTATCGTCCTCGACGACGAACCATTGTTAACGAAGAGCGCGCCGCCATCTCAAACGTCCAGGGCCGTCATTACCATAAGCTCCGGTTTTGAGGCTGTCCTTAGCAACGGCTACAGAACGTCGAGCACCACCGCTGCGCCACCGGCTATGATAACGATGATGATGCCAACCACGACAACTACATTTGAAGATGTCGATGTTACAACAGATGATGATGTTACGACGGAGTCTGCTACTGAGTTACCGACCATGACGACAACATCTGATAAGGTCGATGTTACGACAGAGCCTGCTACAAAGTTACCGACCATGAGGACAACATCTGATGAGGTACATGTTACGACAGAACCTGCTACTGAGTTACCGACAACGGTTACAATACCTGAAGATGCCGATGTTACGACAGAGTCCGCTACTAAGTTCCCGAAAACAATGATAACATTTGAAGAGGTCGAGATTACAACAGAGCCCGCTACTGAGTCACCGACAACGACGCCAATATTTAAAAAGGTCGCTGTTACGACAGAGCCAGCTTCTGAGTTACCAACAACAATGATAGCATTTGATGAAGTCGAGGTTACGAAAGGGCTCGCTACTGAGTTGCCCAGCGCGATGACAACATTTAAAGAAGTCGATGTTACGACAGAGCCTGCTGCTGAGTCACCAACCATGACGACAACATCTGATGAAATCGATGTTACGACAGAGCCTGCTACTGAGTTACCGACCATGACGACAACATCTAATGAGGTCGATGTTACGACAGAGCCTGCTACTGAGTTACCGACCATGACGACAACATCTGATGAGGTCGATGTTACGACAGAGCCTGCTACTGAGTTACCGACCATGACGACAACATCTGATGAGGTGGATGTTACGACAGAACTTGCTACTGAGTTACCGACTATGACGACAACATCTGATGAGGTCGATGTTACGACACAGCCTGCCACTGAGTCACCGACAACAGTGACAATACCTGAAGAGACCGATGTTACGACAGAGCCCGCTACTGAGTTACCAACAACAACGATAACATCGTTCGACGTTCGAAGACCCTCAGCCCGCTGGAGAGCCAACAAAAAAGACGGCCAAGCCAGCCAATATTCCAGCGGCCTCGATGACCAAGAACCTACGATTGGCCACTATATAGCCGAAGAGGCTTTTATTGGTCTCGACCGAGAGCTATACGGCCAAGACGAGAGCTACGACAGTGAGGACTATGACATTGTCGAGGTGGTCCCAAAAGTCGTACAAGTCGTTCAAAGCACGCTTTCGGAGCCGACAAACTCGCTCTTTGCCACCGTCGTTGAGGAGGCCGTTCTGTATGTTTGGCGGAAACTCGTTGCGGCATTCACTTTTCAGCTTGGGTCCATCGTCCTCACGGCGCCTTCAGTACCACCGGTTCTTGCAGTGGGCGCTAGTCAGCAATCGGAGGATATAACGATGGCTACTTCCAGTACCACGCCACCGCCGTTGACCTCATTTCGATCGGCATTATTGCCACAGCTTCTGCCACGGTCTGACGTGGCCACAACGGAAACTCCTACCAGAACGACAACAACAAAAACACCGACCACGATAGTGAAACCCATGACCCCTTTGCCCTCGTCGTCGCTGCCTCAGTCTGGCGTGAGCACGGCAATGTCACGGCCCGAACTCAAATCGCCGTCACTCCCAGGCACAGAGATTTCAATCTCTACAACCATCACTTCTACCAGTGAAGAGATCAACTTCAATGAGTCCAAGAATGAATCAGCCGTTGCTAGCGAGCAACGCGGCTCTTGGCTAGGATCTGTGGCCACATTCCTGCTGCCTGCGTATTTCTAATCAATTCAATAAATCATATACCTATGCAAATATGCACAACCAATGAATTTGTTGTTCATTCGTTAGGTATTTTACGTACGTTGTACGTACCGATGTTCATTTGCCTGTTCATGCACGTTCATCTGGTCTTGCCCTAGTTTGCACTTTTCACATGCTTCGAAAATAGTAAAGCAGGTTGAATTAGAATCACCAAAAGCCGCAAGTCACAGAGATCTAAGAAATGGCGGCCATCCATCTCGCGCACGGATGCCGAATCTGTCTTACCGATTCGAATCAACTAGTTAGCCGATAACTATTGTACATAATTAACAAAAAGGTTTGAGCCACGTGCAAGGTTTGTAGATCAACTTGTTAGACAACCCACAAGGGGAAACAATATTTTGGACTTGCTTGCTAGATCAGAGAGGGAGCTCGTCACCGAGCCAGCGGTCGTCGCTCCGCCTATTGCTACTGATCATCGAGCTCTCAGTTTCCGGATTCTGATCTATTCTTCACACTATTTAGAGTCGGCTAGCGGGTTCAACGTCTGGAAGGCTGACTATGAGTCAATCTTCCCAAATCTTGCAAGCGTAAATAGAACAACATGCAAGAGAATATATACACTTTCTTATCGAGGTATTCACGCGCCAACGAAGTAATAAAACCAATCCCAATATGACGAGTCTTTGATAGCATGCTCGGCGGTTAGACCAGGAGCTTATGGCTCAGGATGCGACTGAACGCATATCAGTAAAACCCAGCAAGGCCTCGACAAGGTTGAGAATTCTTGAATAGCCACAACTAACTTTTAGCGATACTGATTTATTTCATTGCTACGCGAATAAGCGACCTAAAGTCGATAATGTGCCAACCCAAACCAAAGTAAGGCGGCGGCATTTTCCACTTTTCTGTATATACCGGATGATCAGCCGCCATCACGGACAACTCGCGTGCGTATAGAAAAACGTCATAACCAAACAATCCATATGCAGTTTGATTTTTCTATTTTTTATATTGTGATGATTTATTAACCATTCACAATATGTTTGCACACTTGGCAGTGCTCGCCTTAATAAAAATGGTGGTAAAATGTGTCACGTGAGGTTAAGAATCAGCTGTCCGTGTCCTTGCTTGATGGTAGCCCCCGCTCTTATGGGCCCGGTGCGAGCGGTATATCCTCAAGGTTCCTTGCAACGTTAAGACGGTAAGATCCATAAGATTCCTCTTCGTGACGCCGAACCCCAAGAGCGAACACGCAGATTCGGAGTCCCATACACCACTCATAGAGAAAGTGATAGATCCGAATCTGCGAGGTTTTTGCGGGTCGGGGAGCGCCGCTCTGAGGAACTTGACGTCATACTTGGCGATCTTGTCCTGCCGCACCTTTGCGAGGTCCCCGTTCGGGCCGCAAACCTTGGCTCTAAAACCCAGACCCCGGTAGGTGTTGTTATTACGAGGTCGGGCTTTAGACCCGGTGCACCCGGTCGACGGAATACTCGCTCACGAACCACCTCATGACCCCTCTCGCGGAGAAGACGTGCCACGCGACCACAGACGTCGTCATGTCTTTTTACAGTTTGTTTGTGTGTTGTATTGCACCTCTGAGCGACACGCCAACGTGTCAGGCGCATGACACCCGTGCCTACAACGTTTGTTGTAGCCCGGGCGTCCCCTGGCCAATCTGGGACGCGTTGGTAGTGCGTTGATCCTGAGTAGGTTTAAATACTTCTTACCAGATAGGTAGGGCATACCCTTAATCCATTAATGTACAAAGGGCGTTTCGTGTGCTTTTTTTAAAATGTGCCCCATCGAACGCGTTGTGTAGTTGTTGAGACCAGTAATCGGTCTCTTGTGTAGCGGTCTCAATGGAGGTTCCCAAGCGCTCGCAAAGAAATCTTGTTTTCGCAAGGTCTTTTTTAAAGTGCTTGGTGGTTAGCATCCATTGGACCCCAGGCTGCGTGGAGTGTTTTAGTGCTATCAGACGGGAGAGACGGAGTCTGGAGATACATGTTTGGAGGCAGGGGATGTCCAGACCGGCGTGTGCTATGTGCGTGTACAGGTAGGCGTTCGGCACCGAGTTTTCGAGCTTAAGCCATTTCTACTTAACAACTGTTCTGACCTCTTTATCTAGGTCGCTAAGGAGTGCGTGAAATAGTCTGGGACCGGAGACCAGTTTATATAGGAGGCGGGGAATGAGAAAGTCTTTTAAAAAATATGAGTCTTTGGTGGGGTTTAAGGAGAGCTATCGTGAGTCTGTTGAGTAAATTAAGGAGTATATCCTTGGTGGAGTCAACTCTGCCATTGCTGTCAAAGTCGACTCCCAGATATCTTCATCGATCGCTCATACCTTTAGCTGGCAATTGCCAATCTCCAAGGTTAAATTCTGGTACGGTATTAATAAAACCTCTACCTTTCTCCCTAGTAAATAGGTAGGAGAAATTAAAGCTTTTATTAGTATTAATTTTAAGGCCTATGGCTATGCCCGGTTCTAAAAGCACCTCCCCCGGATTGTCTCAGATTCCCACAGGCTTATGTCCAGAGATATTGGCCAAATTCAAGGCCTTATTAGAGCTTTTGGAGCCGCTGTTGCAACTCCTACCGTTAGTAGACAATCTACGAAAAATCGTACGATCATGAATAATTACGATCGCATAGCTCAAGACGGAGAAGCGCCACGCACTACTACAACTACTCTTAAATGTCCACTTTGCGACGGGCGATATACGCGGCGTGGCTTAACAAGGCATATATCAGCTAAGCACCCGACCGCCACTGACGCTTTCTCCTCCATATCGACCACTTCTGAGCCCCCCCGTTTGCAACCGGCGCAAATCCTGGAGGAGGTTCAAGCTGTTATGGGGCAAATCAGGCTAATTCGAATTGTACCAACGTCAGCCAGAAGACAAGTAGCTGAGGCTTTTACCCGTGTACTCACAGCAGTTTCATCTGATAACGACGTTGAAGCATGGTATAGCCTCTTCTCTTTTGCCCCTGTTGTCCTTCGCCTCCCCCGCGCCCGCAGCGACGCTTCATCCCCCTCAGTCATTATCCGCAGCAATCTTCGCGATTTCCACCGAAATATGCGTCTGTCAGACGTGACTGCCACATCTCACTCCCGCGTTTCGACCCTTACACCATTCAAGAATTATATTGTGCGCCAGTCTATTATTAAACTCCCCGAAGGAGATGTTTTTGGCGCCGTCAGACTTACTGTGTCTACAGATACAATAACGCCTGGCATTGACCGTATAGAGGCCTTGCGAGAGCAACACCCACCAGCTCCCGAAAACCTGGAATGGCCGACACTCACCAGAATCCCTATGCCCTATGTCACGTCAAAAGAAGACATTCAGGCGGCGATTAAAAGTTTCTCCAAGAGCTCCGCCGCAGGGCTAAACTTTATTCTTTGGGGCAACCCCCCTTCTTGCCTCCAGCCGTTGATATTTGGTGCAAGATTATTTGCCCTTAAGAAAAGGGACGGGTCGGTACGTCCCATTGCATGTTCGTCTTCGTTACGCAGGCTCGCCGCGAAAATCGGATGCAACCACAATAAAGCCGTTATTTCTCACGCAACTGGTGCGCATCAACTGGGATTCGCGACGCCGGCTGGGACCAAAGTAGCCATTCACGCAACCCGGGCCTTCCTCGACTCACGCGAACCCCCCGGGGTTCTTGTAAAGCTTGATTTTAAAAACGCTTTTAACAATATAAGACGCGATCACCTGATGAAGGCCGTTGCATCCCACGCCCCTCATCTATTAAACCACGTCGAACTGGCATATAGGCATCCTTCCCATCTGGTCCTGCCCGAGCATGTAATTTCGTCCGCCACCGGACTGCAGCAGGGGGATCCCTTAGCACCACCTCTGTTTTGTCTGGGTATCAAGGATCTGGTGGATTCCTTCAGGTGCCCGCTGAACCTCTGGTACCTTGACGATGGTCTATTAGGAGGAAACGTTTGCACAGTAGCCGATGATACTCGACGGGTCCTTAACTTCAGTGGTACATCTGGGGTGGAGTTAAACCCGGCCAAATGCGAAATATGCCTCTTTGGTCCCACCATCGATGCCCCTGAAATACAGTCACCCAGAGACCTCCTGCCTGGCTGCAAGACTTTTCCTACTCAGGTCTTCTTTCTCGTCCTCAAGACTCACCCACCTTCTTCGAGGGGCCGACCTATCTAACCAAGCCGATGAGTTGCAAAGGCTCAACGATTTGACGCTGTCTACCCTCGAGTCCCAGCGCACGGGAACAGGCATTACTACCTGTTTCTAAAGGAGGCCTCGGTGTACCAAATTTACTGACCCTGGGCGGGTCTGCTATAGTTCCATCAATGCTAAGCGCCGAAAACAGGGCAATCCCGCTTTTAGATATCAGCGGGTGTCGGCCAGTATAAAAACCGCTTAGCTTATCTTCAGAAGAACCTTGAGGCGCGATGCGGAGGTAAGCCTGAAAACGTACTATCCTAGCGTGACTGGAGTGCCCCTTTGCACGATGAAGTACAACGACGTCTCTTTAACGAAGCTGCTGACGACACGACCAGGGCTCGTCTAAACGCCGTATCCGCCAAGGACTCAGGTGCCTGGTTACACGCGCTTCCCAGTGCCCCCATAGGCACCCTTCTTGATGATGAGACGATTCACATAGCAGTAGGCCTACGCCTAGGGGCAGACATAGTAACCCCTCATCGGTGTCAATGCGGTCACCCCGTCGATAAACTAGGACATCACGGACTATCGTGCATCATCAGCGCAGAACGACGCTCGAGACATGCCGCTATCAATGAGACCTTTAGCAGAGCCCTTAGGTCGTGCGGTCGTCCGTGCATCCTTGAACCCCCAGGCCTCTGCGCGGAAGACGGCAGACGTCCAGACGGGATGACACTTACACTATTCGAGCGAGACAGAATGCTGGTTTGGGACGCAACCGTTACCGACTCCTTAGCCCCTTCTATGGTCAGTGGCGGCGCATTCGAAGCTGGTTATGCAGCCCACCTTGCGGAGACTAGCAAGTTGAGAAAATACTCATTAATCGGGTATCCCCACGAATTCTGCCCTCTCGCGTTTGAAACCCTAGGTGCTCCTCGCGTTCGGACCAAGCAGCTGATCCGCAAAGTCGGCACCTTGTTAAACCTGTCATCCGGTGATAACAGGTGGTCGTCCTTTTTCAAACAACGTCTGGATCTTGATATACAACGTGGAAACGCTGCCCCCGTTCGGGGCACACTTCTGAGGTGGTGTCGGCCTGACCTCATCGAAACGGACACGTGACAGCCACAATACGCGCCCACTAGGCATATTGGCTTAGCTAATCCATCGTGATACGTGTAACATATACATAATGTCTTATATTGAAAATAAACTATATATATATATATATATATATATTAATACGACTATTTCAAGGCCTCGAGGTTTCAAAGGGGGGTCCACATTATAAAGGAGCCGTTGGAGAGTAGATTTCGTGGAGGCTAGGAGGATGAGATCATCCGCAAAGGCTAAGTGAATGAGGCGGAAGTCATTAGCAAGTTGGTACCCGATATTAGTATTGTCTAATTTTGAAAGAATGTCGTCGAGAACTAGATTAAATAAATGACAGAGGACGGGGACAGAGGATCTCCCTGCCTAACAACCCTAGTTGGCCGAAATGTGCAACATTCTACTCTAAATTCTATGAGTTTTAGATTAGAGGTACAAGCGTTCGATATAATTAATGAATACCTCCGGGTATCCGCGAGTCCGGAGTGATCACAGGACGGAGTCATGACTCACCATGTCGAACGCCTTACGGAGGTCGATTGAGGCGAGTCTGAGCTCACGTCCTGCAGACTTGGCATCGTTAAGGATGCCATCCAGAACCGCAAGATTCTCGAAGGTACCATTATAGGGGAGACACGCTCGCTGGATTGGGAGATGCTTAATAGAGTTCTGGAGGCGTCTAGAGAGAATTTCGTTAAGCGTTCGTTGTAAGTATGAGCTATTAGATAGGGATCGCAGATCGCTTGGGGATGTGGCATTATTAATTTTAGGGATGAACGCCAAGCAAGTAGTTTCATGGGCTGTGGAAAAAAAAACACTAATTAATAGTACGTTAAGAAGACAACAGACTACTTCTAACGGGAGTTTACGGAGGGACGAAAGACAAATCCCGTCCAAGCCTAGTGCTTTAAAAGGTCCGTGGGGAGCTACGTGGATTTCCTTTAGTAGCGGCGGTAGCTTAGGCTGCTAATGCACCGTTCAAAACAGGGCGTTGCCATGGCAACCATAAATTGCAAAACAATCGCAAGTTCGAGCCACGGCCATGCTGGTTGTATTTGTTGGACGTGGTTGTCATTGCCCTGCTGCTACATACCTCTGCTGGAAAAAGCCTATATAACTCCAGTACGAGAACGCGATGACGATAGATGCATTTGGACGATATCGTGCTACAAACAACTTAGCCCATTACGAATGTCTAAAATGTGAGAGTTATGCCGAGGTATGTAAAGGAATTTACATACCTGACTAGCGCACCCCCAAGCGGAGTTCATCGCTAGCAGCCAGACGACCTCCTCTGGGGAATTTGGGCGCCTCAGTTTTACTGTTGTTGATGGTAAGGCCAACCTCGCTGACGTACCTCGTCATTGTGACTTTTGCTTGTTGCAAGTGGTGTCTGCTCGTACTGAACATCACCGGATCGTCAGCGTACAGAATGACTTTGACGAGCAGATGCCTCGTGGTGATCCGTGAAGGTAGATCGCTTATGAGGACCGCAAATAGTGGCGGGTTGATGTTATCCCCCTGTGCAAACCCCGTCGTCTGCTCGAGACTATCGCGTATCACTACCCCCGTCGTCGATTGAGATCATATTCTTCTGAAAAATAGCTTTAAGGACTTCTAGTACTCTGAGTGGTGCAGCAGATTCCGCAAGCTCTTCTAGCACTATCGAGCGTGATCCTGAATCAAATGCTGCTTTGAAATCTATAAAGATGGAATAAAGAGGCTGTCCGCGCCTTTAGCCCTTTGGAAGTGTCGACTTCGCCGTCCCGAGGCGACCAGTGATCACCTTTGAAATACGCCAAAAAACGTTCCCACTGGCGGATTGGTGCATTGTCCTGAAGGATAATTATAACCTCTCCGTTCAGTGCACAAATTTTAAAAGCTTATAGAGAATCTAGAGAAAACCGTAACGTGACATTGTAGTGAGCCTCTATATCGAGAGGCCTGCTTTTTGCAGCAATAGGTGGAAAAAACATGGCGTGGTTATCAGCAGCTCGTACAAGGCTATTCGACCATGTTCAACGACAAGCGCGGAAGGCTGCAAAAGATGAGCTTGGTAATCAATTCAAGTCAATTCGGCATTTATTTTACCACAAAATTGATAGACAGTTGATTACATTTTCACAAGGTGTCACAATGTGACTTTTTGGTCTCACAGTATGTATTTAACTTTGAATGACAAGGACGTTTCGCATACTTCTGCACACACAATTATATGATACCGTCCAATATCACACTCTCCGCAAAAGTAACAAACACATTCTTCAATATTAAAACAGCTTGGCTTCATGCATATGTAATGGTGGTCCCCGTGCCAGGTTATTCGGCAGATTAGCGAGCGGTTCCTTTGCGTGGCTCCTTTCCATCTATGAGAACAAAAGGCAGGGCCATCAGTATAATTCAGCTACAAACATTTTATTTCTGTTCGCTCTATAGGCTCGATATGAGTCTAGAATATGCGCTGTGAATGGTGTGGTATTAAGTGCTAGGTCTTCAATAAGTATTCTCCCTTCGCACATCTCTAAGGCAAGTGTTGCCGACGCGCACTTTGTAAGCCGCAAAACACGCTTAACATATCTGGCCTTTAGCTTATCTAGACTTGTTAAATGGCTGAGGGTCAGGTATGGTGCAATTGTAAAATGCATTGCAAAACTAATTTGATACTACATATTCTATTCTAGAAACGGGTTTTTCGTCCCTTCTACTGAATCAAATCGTAAACTCGGTCTTTTATGGAGTTAATGAACTGTTGTAAATACGAAAGTAGAATATTAGTCCATGCTTGCTGGACAGCTTCTTTGAGGTCCGACAAATTATCATATTGTCGACCATTTGCGTAAATCTGCTTCACCAAATGTCCCCAAATATTTTCGATGGGATTCAGGTCTGGACTTAATGCCGGCCAGTCAAAAAGCGGCACTCCTTGATCTTGAAAAAACGCTATAGTGCTAGCCGAGGTATGAAACGTGGCGTTCTCTTGTTGAACGACCGGGTCAGGTCTCCCAATTCTTCTGAAATGGGCTTCTAACTGGACTCCGACGATACGCTGGAAATTGTCGGAGGTGTTTCAGCCCGCAATCGCGACTAGATCAGACTTCCCATTATATCTAAACACGTCCTAATATTTCACAGAACAACCACCGGCCACACGTTTCGAGAACCATTTAGGTTCCTTCCGTAAATCATGCCAATAGTACTGACAGCCGTCAGGGCCATCGAGATTAAATTTTTTTCATCCCATAAGACGATGTTTTTCCACTCGTTATCCCAAGTGTGGTATCTATTTGAAAATTCACGCCGTGCGACAATGTGCCTCGGTTGCAGTCGCGGCATAAACTTCCTTTTCGCGTATCGCGAGGGTTTTGTCAGAACTTAACACTCGGTACGCTTTGGATCGGTGCACTGGCACCCCCAAACTGGTCCTGATCCTGGGAGAAGACACTTAGTCATGAGTAGCCAACTGTATGATCCTACGCCGACCTTGAATAGTCAAAACTGGCTTACGCCCACTGTTAGATCTGCACCTTTGGTTCACTCCAGGGTGTAAGAACCTGTTGATGGTGTTCTTATGCCGTCCTAATCTGGTTGCTATAGCAGTTAATGTATGACCGAGCTCAGCATATGCCTCAATTATTGACTTTTCGTTATCCGAGAGATCCTTTGTACGACCACTTCGCAGATTCGTTAAGGTAAACCTGTATATGGTTACGAGATTTTGCTAAAATGATTAGGTCGTCAGCCTAAAATGCAAACTGGGCTTGAAGATTACGCAGTAAGCCTGCAAGTCCCAATACATGCAAAATACAAAGAAATTGACTAGCTAAGTCTCCCTGGGCTACCCCGATGGTTCGTGTTACGGGCGTTTGTACATAGTGGTCGTTTTTACCAAAATTATATTGTGCGCTAATATATTATGAACGAGATTAAAAATAAGGCCTGTTATGTTAAAACGTTGCGAAGCGTGTCTAATAAACGGTTCCTTTGCAGGCATTCGAAAGCAGTTTGAACATCTATAAATGCAGCGCATGTCATTTTCTTGTTGGAGAGGCGTTGTAGTACCTGGTTTAAAAACAAATTCAACTGCATCTGACGTCGATCGCATCTTTAAAAAATTTTGTCTTCTACGCAGGGGTACAATCTATTAACAATGAGCCACATTAATATCTTGTAAAGGACGCTTGTAAGTGCTATGCCCCTATAATTTGGGTCAGTTGCATCCTCCTTTCGCTTAAATATAGGCTGTGGATAGCTTTCCGCCACTCATCAAGAATTTTGTCTTGTCAAACACATTAATTGTATAGTTTTGTTATATTAGTGCATAAAGCGTTTATATTAGATGTCAGGCTTGGTATGCGGTTTTCGCCTTCAGGGATAAATCTTTTGCAACCTCCTGCGTAGCTTCTAATTTTTAACCCTTCACCATTGTGACATTTTTCGATCGTAATTTGACGAGGCGGTTTATCTTCGTAAAGCCGTCTTCGATCCCTCAAATTGAGTTTGTGTGAGAGAGAGGTAACCACGTGCACATTCAAGATTTAAAGGCTAAGTCGAGAGGCGAATCTTGCTGATTAGTTAGGTATCATTACCTAGCGAAGTTGTCACGCTGTTAGGGGGAGAGCTGCCAGGCGCCCTTCAAGAGAAGATGCGCCGCCGTGAAGTGACCTGAATTGGAACCTAGTCCCCCGCATGTGCTCGCCTCACTCATTTCCCTTTCTCTCATCGGGCATCGAGCACTCGGACTGCCATTTGCTTATAAGGCGCCCTGAGACTTAACCTGTCATCAGTCGTTCAGTCAGAGCGTTATTTAGTTAATTCTCCTAACCGAAGCAAGTCTGCAAAGAATTTGTCATCACTCCTTGCTGCTGCTGTTGTTGCTGGAGATTGAGCCATACCCATTTACCGAATATCAACATGAGGGTGACGGTGTTGATTTTCATGTGCCTGACCATGATGCCGGTGATTCTCTGCCGGCCTGCGCTACAGGTGGAACCGGAGTCGCTGATGCCATCTAGTCAACAGGTATTCGACTTGATCAGCTTCTTTCTTAGTCCAACCCCGCCCGCCCCAGAAAAGGACGTTATCGTCCTCGACGACGAGCCGTTGTTAATGAAGAGCGCGCCGCCATCTCAAACGCCCAAGGCCGCCAATACCCCTACCTCTCTAGCGTCTGAGGCTAGTACTACCAACAGAAAGTCCAAGCCTGGTAGCACTTCCACCTCCAGAAGGTCCAAACCTAGCAGTACTTCCACCTCCAGAAGGTCCAAGCCTGCCAGTACTTCCACCTCCAGAAGAACCAATGCTACCATAACCACTACGTCTAAGAGGGTCAAACCTACCGTGAGCTCCGCCTCCATGGCGCCCAAAACTGCCATAAGCTCCGGTTCCAAGGCTGTTCTTAGCAACGGCTCCATAACGTCGACCAGCACCGCTGCGCCCGCGACTACGACAACGATGATGATGCCAACTACGACAACTACATTTAAAAATGTCGATGTTACAACAGAGTCCGATACTGAGTTACCGACCATGACGACAACATCTGATGAGGTCGATGTTACGACGGAGTCTGCTACTGAGTTACCAACAACAACGATGACATCGTTCGAAGTTGTTCCCTCAGCCCACTGGAAAGCCAACAAAGGTGACGACCAAACCAACCAATATGCCAGCGGCCTCGAGGACAAAGAACCTACGATTGGCTACAACAATGTCGAAGGTACCTTTACTGGGGTCGACCGAGAGCTATACGGCCAAGACGGGACCTACGACAGTCAGGACAACGATTACGACATTGTCGAGGCGGTCCCAGTCGTACAAGTCGTTCCAAGCACTCTTTCGGAGCCGACAGACGCCTCGTCGTTCATCGACGATTTTTTCGCCACCGTCGTTGAGGAGGCCGCTCGGTATGTTTTGCCGGAACTCGTTGCGGCCTTTCCGTCCTTGACCTTGCCGTCGTCGTCGCTGCCCCAGTCTGGCGTGAGTACGGCGAACGGCGCGTCACGACCCGAACTCGAATCGCCGTCGCACCCAGGCACAGAGATTTCAACCTCCACAACTACTTCTTCCACCAGTGAAGAGATAAGCTTCAATGAGTCCAAGAATGAACCAGCCGTTGCTAGCAAGCAAAGCGGGTCTTGGCTAGGATCCGTGGCCACATTCCTGCTGCCTGCGTATTTCTAATCAATTTAATAAATTGTATGCCTATGCAAATATGCACAACCAATGAATTTGTTGTTCGTTCGTTAGGTATTTTACGTACGTTGTACGTACCGATGTTCATTTGTCTGTCTTGCCCTAATTTGCAACTTTTCACATGCTTCGGTTGCTGCGAAAATAGTCAAGCAGGTTGAATTAGAATCACCAAAAGCCGCAATTCACAGAGCTCTAAGAAATGACGGCCATCCATCTCGCGCACGGATGCCAGGATGCCATATCTGTGGTACCGATTCGAATCAACTAGTTAGCTCATAGCCATTGTACATAATTAACAAAAAGGTTTGAGCCACATGCAGAGTTTGTAGATCAACTTGTTAGGCAACCCCTAGTCGCCTCCCTATTGCTACTGATCATCGAGCTCTCAGTTTGCGGATTCTGATCTATTCTTCACACTCCTTTGAGTCGGCTAGCGGGTTCAACGTCTGGAAGGCTGACTTTAAGTCAATCTTTACAAAATCTTGCAAGCGTTTATAGAACAACATTCAAGAGAATAGATACACTTTCTTATCGAGGTATTTACGCGTCAACGAAGTATGAATTCCAATATGACGAGTCTTTGATACCATGCTTGGCGGTTAGACCAGATGCTTATGGCTCAAGATGCGACTGAAAACATCTTAGTGAAACTCAGCAAGGCCTCGACAAGGTTGAGAATTCTTGAATAGTCACAACTAACTTTTAACGATACTAAATCATTTTGCCTCAACTGTCTAAATTCTATACAACGGGCGCTTCGAACTAAAGGAGCTTATCTATTTGCTGTATTTGTAGACTTTAAAGCGGCCTTTGATACGGCCGCGCGAACGAATATACTTGACAAGCTGGCTTTTTGCGGGATCTCATTGAATATATTAGAGCTCATTAAAGGCATTTTACAGGAAGGACAAGCTAGTATAGATGACGGAGCCACTAAACACATGGCGACCTTACAGACCACTAAAGAGATACGGAGTCGGCACTCACAGGTAGGCGTCCTTATGCATGCAAACGACTTAGTGCTATATTCTCGCGGCCGATTCCATTTGAAACAATCCTTTGCGACCTTGCAGCAATAAGTTCACCGAAACCAGCTGGAAATAAATATAAATAAGACAAAGGCAGTGAAATTTAGATATGGAGGTAAATTGGCTGGAATCGACGAACTACGGTTAGGTTGAAAATCTATAGAATTTGTCTCGAACTTCTCCTACCTAGGGGTTATGTTCTAGTCTCGAGGTACGAACCTCTCGAGGCACATTGACGAACGAATTCGGAAAGGACTACAGTCCTTTCATAGTATTTGAGACCCTCATAAACTCAATCGATGTTGCCGTTCATCTCTTTAACCTGAAGATTGCGCCTACTGCTTCTTACGGTATACATGTGATATGGCCGTATCTATCGAAGTTAAACTTTAAAGCGCTAGACCAAATCAAGGCCGCTTTTCTAAAGAAGGCGCTAAGAGTCCACCGCACTAGTCTCAACAGATTAGTCTACTTACTAGCGTCGACTCCGCTATTTGTTGAGGATTTACCAAAAATACACGCTTTACCAAAAACGGCAGTTTTCAACGAGTACATGTCTGAGTGGGAGAATAAGATGGCAGACATTGACCCGCTCTTTTATGAAACCCAGACACTGACATGTACTTCGTGGGAGCGCTGCAACTATGAGAATAGACACCTAGTTGCACGATTTGCTGTACATGGCTTCCACATGAAGATCTGTATTCGAGAGAAATTCCATGAAATTTCCTTGTTATGCTTGTGCAAACTCTGCGGGAGACAGTGTGATTTATATCACTTTCAACAATGCTATAGAGCAGTTCCGTTGACTCGACTTTTAGAACCGTGATGAATGTACATATACGTGAATGTGTGCTTTCTCTGTACGCGCAATATTGTACACCAACCATCGGTTAATAAAGCTATTATGTTATGAGAATTCATTTTGTCGTTACGCGAATAAGCGGCTCTAAGGAAATCATCAAATTCCTTTGCTTAAAGTCAATAATGTGCTTATTGACAATAACCAAAGTAAAGCGGCGGCATTTTCCAAACTGTTCTCCTCTGTTTATACATCTCCGGTTGATCAGCCGCCGTCACGGACAAATCGAGTGCGTATAGAAAAACGCCATAACCAAACAATCCATATGCAGTTTTAATTCCTATATATGACATAATTAAAAATATCAAAATACTTAAGAACAAGGGTGACTGAACTATCCATCGCGTGCGCTTTAATGAAAAGGTTGATCATTAATTACAATAAAATATTTTTAGTATGTAATGAATTGATTGACACATAGCTTGTCATGCGCCTATCATGCAGGCCAAAGAGCACGTTAGTCGGCTTTAGATGACCCCTTCAGTCGAGCACTGAGGTCTGCTGGTTTCCGTGTGTACTAGAACCTCCGGGTCTATCCAGAGATGATTGAAAAGGCTTAGCGGTGTTACTCTAACTCCCTTTGAGCGTGGTGGCATGCTTGTTTGGGACGCAACTGTAACCGATTCAATAGCCTCTTCGATGGTCGGTTGCAGGTGCGGACCAGGCAAGTCATGCGTCCTGGTTAGCAGAAACTAACAAATGGAGAAAATACTCTGGCGTTGGTTATCCGCACCAATTTTGTCCGTTGGCTTCCGAAACAATGGGATGAGCAAGCCCGCTTACACTGAAGTTGATTCAGTGCGTGGACAAAAGGCTTAATATTTCCACGGCAGACTCGAGAGCATCGGAATTTTTGCGGCAGAAACTGTCGCTTGACATTCAAGTTTGTCAAAACTTGCTAGTCTCCCGCTTAATCACGCATATATAAGCCCAACAGCTGTTAATCGTATCGGCGATTATACGTTCTTGTCCCAAATATGATCATATGACCAGATGGCCGCTCCTGTACTAAACGGGTATAAAAGAAGCCTTATATTACTGAAAAACTTATGATGAGCCTCAGTATCCCGACAGTTTGTAACAAACAGTGCCACGGCAGTTTGTAAAACACGCAAATAAACTTAATTTGTAATTATTTTGCCTTTCTGAAGAAGGGGTGCGCAAGAAAGCGCATGATATCTGGCCGGGAGTTTGCTTTTTGACACAAAGGGACATCACCTGGATTGTATGCAAGCCAGCAGTTCTTTATGTGACTTATTTTTGCATTTGCGGTAGATACTTACTTATCATGGAAGAAATGGAAACGACCTGCAGCTTCGTGCTTAATAGAAAATAAGAGCAAACGGCATCGAGCAGGTCAGTTGGCTTTCGCGGCCCCAGAGAGTATTTGCCTGAGTAGATAACAGAGGAATTGTAACTGAAGTACCACATAGTTATTACGGCCGTCCTAAATTCAGGCGCAAGATTGGTTCATAAGCTGGAAAGATTCTCCGGAATTCGTAGTTGAACTGTGTCGACTAATTCTTGAGTCCTTGTTGTAGGCACCCCGTCGTAAGTCTTCCTCTTTAATCTGTGGTTCTTTTTTCTGCATTGGCTGCTATCTGCTAAACTGTCGTTCATATTCGAAGCATGACGCATCATCTTTTTTCATGGTTAACACGTACTCGTGTGCTACTGAATACGCCCTTTTCTCGTTCGTCTGCTGTTCATCAACCGGATAATTGCATTCCTGGTAGGACGAGGATTCGAATCGAAAGGCGCGGCAATTCAAACGACAAATATATATATATATATATATATATATATATATATATATATATATATATATATAACAGCTTTTGAAGGTGGGAAGACACTTGTCTGGGACGCTACCGTGACTGACTCTTTAGCACCTTCAATGGTCAGTCACGGCGCTACCCAGGCTGGTTATGCTGTTTCGCATGCGGAAAGAAATAAGTCTCGGAAGTATGCACATATTGGAGACTATGGACTTTCGACCTCTTGCCTTTGAGACCTTAGGGGGCCCAGGTAAAATTACTGAGGTAGTTATTACTAAGATATGCAAGTGTCTCAGATTGGCTACGGGGGACCCACGCGCTGGTGATTTTTTTCGGCAAAGGCTATCATTGGATATACAACGTGGAAACGCCACGACGGTGCTTGGCACCTTGTCCAGGTGGTCTACACCAGGCCTGGGAATAGGGCTGATGTAGTTTGTCGTCACGTTCGCTAGGGGACAATTGTTAACCCCGTTACGAGTTAAATTATATATATATATATTATCTACAGAATATATATATATATATATATATATATATTATCTACAGAATATATATATATATATATATATATATAAGCGCTCTGCAGTATTTTGCTCCAGGCACCCTGTCAGCTGCATAATTTAATTGGGCTTCTGGTTTATGTGTTTATGAAAATTGCAGTCATGGCTGTTGTTCTGCTACCTATCGACATCGGTCTGTTACTTTGGGCTTTAAAAGAAATTCAGCGGGAGCAGCCTAAGCCTTTTCTGAGACATTCTTTTCTAGACAGGATATATTTTAGTTCTGCGGTCAATTCCTACCAATCACTCTACGTGTTCAATCTCACGAACTATAACGATTTAATAAAAGGAAAACGACCAATCGTGCGCGAACTTGGACCGTACGTATTCAGGTTAGTTTTGTCCATCCCTTTAAATTATATTTATTCGAATATGTATATAGGCTGTCGCTGCATTTGGCTGCACGTGCTTTTTGTATGCGCTATCACGGGCCTTAGCAGGAAAAACTAAGCAATTATTTACTTTTTGTTGATTGATATGATGAGTATTTTATGAGATAATTTGCATGTCATACTACAAAATATGAGTGGCAGGTCTTTTATTTTGGGGGCACCTTTGCATGGGGCACCTTCATATAAGGCCCCTTGAAGACGATGCAGAGGACAATATTTTCATTCATTCAGCTAGCGTAGACTCTTAAACTTGAAAGCAATAGTTGAGTTTGGGATGGACAAGTGATTTGTATAAGATCTTAGTTTAAATTGATAAAAAGTGGATGAACAATACGCAGCAGTCTACGATGTGGTTCATATGACGATCGGAGTCAAAGTTAGGTGAAACTTATACTTTTTAATTAGGGGTTTGAATTTTTAGAGAATACAGAAAGGTTAAATTTCAGGTCATCTGCATATTCGAGATAATTGCCACTGCTTAATGTCATTGAATAGGAGTCAAACCCAAAAACCTTAGAAATAACACGAAATGCCTAACTTGTCACTAAGCTTGACTCGGAAAAAACATTCACGTAAGTATGTTATGTCTTCATAATTTATGATGTGCGGCTAAAGATATCTGAGTGTTCAAGCTTTCGAAGCGTAAGAGAGAGAGGAAGCGTTGACAAAGCCGACGTTTGGGTCAAAATACAGGTAGTTCAACAGGTTCTTAAAATAAGCTTTTCAGAATTCGAATTTTTGCTTTCACCGCTATTGGAAACGGCAACTTTTCGACTGCTAGCAGTCAAAATATTTGGGTGATTGGCCGTTGCGATTTCGTTTGATCCCGTGCAGGGTATCGGCATGGTTTTGAAAAGTGGAGAAAAAATAGTTTTGAGTGGTTATCAAGCATTTAGAATTCAAAGGTTGGAATGCGACCCAAGTGAAAACTGAGTTAGACGAGGTGTACGGTGACGCTGCGCCATGTTTTGCCACTGTTTCTAACTGGATTAATGAGTTAAAAAGAGGTCGCAGGAGCACCGAGGATGAACTACGTTCAGGAGGCCCAAAAACGGCAACTGATAAGGAAAACGTGGAAAAGTGCGAAAAATCGTTGCCGCAGATAAGCGAGTGATAATTAGGGAGATAGCGGGGGCCTTGGGGATCAGTTTGGGTAGTGTGCATTTCATCCTGCACGAGAACTTGAGCTAAAAAAGCTCAGAGCAAAATGGGTGCCGCATTTGCTCAGCCAAGGCCAAAAAGACGCGCGTGTTTCCGTTTCACAGCGAATTTTGGCCACGATGTCGAAAAATCCGTCATTTTTGGCGCAGATTCGTGACCGTCGATAAAAGCTGGATCCATCACACTCCCGAGACCCAAGGTGGTGAAGAACCTCCGAAGAGGGTGCGGACAACGGCATCGGCCGGAAAGATGATGGCTACGGTTTTTTGGGACCAGCGCAGAATAATTCTGGTCGACTATCTTGTGAGCGGTAAAACGATCACGGGAGAATATTATGCAAGACTGTTGAACTGCCCGAAGCAAAAGCTCATCATGAAACGGCCCGCTTTGCAGAAGAAGGTTGTCCTGTTTCACCAAGACAATGCTTCTGCACACAAGTCGCGGCAAGCATCTGGCCCAACTGAGGTTCGAACTTATTGAACAACCTTCCTATTCTCCAGGCCTGGCCCCCTCTGATTATTTTCTCTTTGAACATTTGAAGAATAGTCTCGGTGGAAAACGTTTTTCCAGCAATAAAGAGGTTAAGGCTGCTGCCAATGCCTATTTTCAGTCTAAAGTCGCGGAATTTTACTCAATAGGTATAAATGCTCTGAAATCTCGGTGGGAAAAGTGTATTGAGCTTCTTGGAGAGTAGATTAAATAAGAAAAAAATAAAAACAAGATTTATTGGTTTTTATTTTAAGAATTTGTTAAACTACCTGTATATCCCGTTGAACGCCCCACTCCGGCGGTTAAAAATACGTTAAATACAAGCTGGCCAATAGGAGGCAAACCATGTTGTGATGGGTTATTACTATAAGTGTTTTATTCCTCGCTCCGAGCATAATCAATTCTTACTTGCTTTAACTTTTCCAGAGTTGAATACAGAAAGAAAGAAAGCGAGTTCACGGGCGATCTTCTTCAATATAAGGATAAAAAGATGTTTATCTTTCAGCCCAGTATGTCTAATGGCAGCCTGGAGGATACCATTACAACTGTGAACTTTGCTGCTATTATGTTTTTTTTTCCAAACGGCACGCAGCGCTGGACATTACAAAAGAAAAGCCTTTTTCTAAATATCACTGTCTACGAATACTTTATAAAAGGGTAAGTTGAATTTATTATCTATTTATTTTGCCATATTTCGTGTATTTGATTCAAACAGTTAAGGCATACGCTGTGACTTTTCATTAATGATTTGGATCACAACTTATACTTAGTCTACGTCATACTTTGGCAAAGGGTCCCTGCAAGTGTATCTTACATAATATAGGTTTAATGATCCTTGTACGGGTGCCCTTTGGAAACGTGTTTTTCACAGCAGACTTTTCCTGCCGTATGCCTCTAGGTCTGTATGCATATCTCTCAGTTCGCTTCAGCACACTTTGCAATGGGGTAACATTGGAGGCTGAGTCAAACAATAATGAGCCTACAGAAAACAAGCGAGCCTTTTGGTTTGCTTATTTTAAGAAACTACTATTAAACGTATCTTTCCTGCAGAAGTGTAAATGATGTGCCATTACACATATTTTTGGAAAGCTTTGATTTTCCGAGTAACATTTGATTTTAAGCCTAGTTGTCGCGTCCTTAGGAGTGGTTGACGAGAAATCATCTAAATCCACAATTTGATGGATACACGTTCTCAGTGTAACCCGTTAAAAAACGATTGCGTTTTATTTTGTGCCAATAGAGCACCGAGAAGCAGTCGAGTATTTTTCAGGATTGCACAGCTTAAGCGGTCTAACTGCAAACTTACTTGTTAGAGCTTCTGTCTTTCTTGAATCAGCTCTTTTTGGCACATCGGTCTCAGATTATGTATTTATTTCTACAGCTGACGCCTTTTTCATACACTTACATTACACAAAGTGCACACGGGACCCTGAGATACTATTATCAAGAACATTCATTGTTCGGTGACATACTTGCTTACGTTTGGACGCAATTGACAAAAACTTAAAGCAAATAAAAATATTTTTTCTAGGTAAAATATCATCACTAAAAGCATCAACCATGGCAAAATAAAAAAACGTACTTAGAGAATACGGCAGCGTCCTATACCATTAGACAAAACGCTTGGCAAATGCGGTCAAAACTCAATTTAAAATATAAGTGCACAATTTTAAACAAAGTTGAACAAATAGTTCCTACAAAAGCAATATACATAAAAAATATCTTATCTGGCTCTCTAAAGTACTTGCACACGATGCTGTTTCCGGTTTCGTTTGTGTAAATAGTTGAGCAATTAGTTTGTGTAAAAAATTAAATCCATGTGCATCTTCATATGTGAGCATATTGTTCAGATGCACAGTAGCTACACAATGAGCTATCTTATCTAGTGCAAACCCTGCTTTCGCTCTGCAAAAAGTCTTTTCGATATAATTATTAAGAACTAATTACGTTTTGCTGCTCTATGGCCACGGTTTTTTACAACGGATATTGATAGCGGCCTGCTTAAGCTTAATATAGTTTAGTTCCCCAAGGCTCACGTATCTTTACTCTAAATCGTAGGCGCCATTAAAATAGGTTTTACAAGCAGGTGCTATATACGTAGAATTCATCAGAAATTCATAACTCTGTAGCTGTATAGCGGTGGGTAATTTCGAATAATTGTTAAACAAGATATACATTCATTTATTGTGCACGTATGTGGGAGCCGACGGGGAGCTCTTCCGTGGTTGTTCCAAGCCACACTGGACTCGACATATTCACAACCAGTTACTTCTTTTCCAGCAGTGGATTAGTCGAGTCGCAACTTAAAACAATATTCGACTATCTGAGTGTGAGCGTGCCCTGCGCAAATTACCGCATGCCCCTTAGCAGTCAATCTTAAGTGTTAAGCATTGGAGCGCCTGTGAACAGCTCGCCGGAGTAATTTCAATTTGCCCGCTTTGCCTGCTACCGAAACAGCTCAGGCGAATGCACAGACGCGGCACTACAACAATGTGCGGTCTAGCAACAATGCCACAGCAGCAACAACACCTAATAGGCTACCGCTGTGCCAGAAGGAGTACTCGACTGTGCAAATGACCGTGATCAATTCATGTACGTTTGTCATCGCGGAATTCAATCTTCTATCACATAATCTCAAGTGTCTAAGAGAAGCTTAGTGGTGCGAGCTTGAGCTTCCTGCGCGAAAACACTTACTAGTGTTGGCTTATTTAGGCGTGACCGGGCGCAATTGTGCTACGCATTATGTTTCAAAGACGTATGATTCTAGAGAGCTAAGCTTGCATACATTTACACGCGAGTCCATGGTGATGGGGCACTGATTGACATAGATCAAGAAGATGTCACTTTACAAGCTGCCATAAGGGCAGCAATAGTCAAACGGTAGTCTCGACAAAAGCGGGCGATCCGTGGTTCCCGCTGCTCTGCTACCTGAAACGTCGCGAGGTTTTGAAGCTCCGATGCTTATATAATTTACAGTACGTGAACCGCTTTATGGACCATGGATGACCGAATTAAAGCAGCTGAGTACGGATCGCAAGCGTTGGCTTAATGCTGAGGGGCGAAAGAGGAACTTCATATTTATATTATACGTCCGTGAAAGAGGAACATGTATTGCAAGCTAACAAATCAGCGTTGACCTCGCCTCTATATGAACCAATTGCCTCTACGTCGGAATCAGCGGTTAAGTATCTTTTCACTCAGGATCAGCACCTCATAAGAGAATGAGGCCGCCAAACTTATGCGTAGTCGCCTGAAGCAAAAAAGCAGAAGTCTCAATGGGACCTACCAGAAGCACAGGGTAGGTTCTTGCCAGAACTGCAGGTAACTTGGTTACTCTGTTCAACTATATAGTCGACGAGAATAAACCATTGGGCCAGGTCATCCCTACTATTCAAGAAAAAGCGCAATTCAATACAAATCTATCGGAACGCACACTTATAAGGACCTTTTCAAATTAGATTATTGCAAGACTGCTTCTAACTATCGAGAAGACCTTACCGGATTCAGGAATGGTCGAGGTACACAGAATGCGTTCTACGTTCTCCAGTCAATAGTTGAGTGGTCCCTTTGCACGCAGTTTTCTTCGGTTGCCAAAGGCCTTTGACAAATGCCTCCGCCATTTAATATTCGACTCAATTCCGGCACGATAGAGTAGGTGGTTCTTACTGCGAGTGCTTTCCAGACTCGCTGTCAAAGATTGCCTGGACGTGGGCATATGGAGTGGTGACACCTTAAAACTGAAATAAAATGTAAAGACTTTACAGGAAAACCCACTTAATCATTTGCTCTACTAGCTCGCAAGGTGCGGGCCGAATTCAGTTGTCGTAATATACGCGGACGACAACGTAGTCCCCTATTGCGGCCTCGATGTTATCTGCAGAATTGTTGTGGTGAAGGCTTATCTTCTAAAAAGTGTCTTCAAATTAATTTATTTTTAATTTACAAACTTGTTTATTTGTAGCAGCGGTGGCTTTGGCGGCTAACGCGCCGTTCGAAACAGGGCAAACGAGCATAATGACACAAACAAAAATTCAGTAACGAAAACGCGATGACGATAAATGCATTTAGACGATATTGTAACCAGAGCAACTTAACCCATTACAAGTGTCTAAATGGTGATTGTTAGAGCGTAAAGAATGCAAAGCTGACAAAAGCAATAAAGTTTAGCCGTAAGCTAAGCTGACATCCACAGACAGTAATCCGCAGGGGCAAAAGTAAAATTCGTAAACTCCTTCCCATCATTTGGCCTTAGAATCCATTATATGGCATCATACAGTACATCGATGACAGGTCCTGGGCCAGTCTCCTGCATGCATTTGGAGGTAAGGGACGTACCTGTTCATAGGTTCCGTAGAGTGTAAACACAACTCTCGGCGTCAAAATAAAATCTTAGTTTGAAAGTTGTTTTATCACAAATATAAACCAATTCTCTGTTTTCCTGGGACGGCGAGAAGATGCTTTGCATATGCGCTCGCCGGCCGTACCTGCAGTAGAGACAATCAGAAAGATTGACCAAGCCTCGGCCGAGACTAGGCACCTTTGACATCTAATGTACCTTTGCGCTAAATGAACTGTCAGCGATTTCTGCTTTACATCTTAACGTAAAACAGACACTGGCGCCGCATAAGGCGTCATTTGTTTCGTATACATTTTCAAAGGCGCAACTGAATTGTGAAATAAAATATTTGTACCACATTATTTATGCAAATATTGCAATTCTTCAGCTTTCAACGAAAGTACCTCCGTCTGCACCATTTATAGGTTTTATGCGCTGGTTTTACTTACGAGACAGCTTAGAAAAACCTGAGTGGTAATTAACAAACCTGTGTTACACGTGCTAATAACAATAGGTAAAAACATATGCAATTTCGCTCATAGAAACGTCAACTATGCCAGCATAACTGAGTCAGTATGCGGTTTTTATACAGTAGTGTCTGTATACCTAGCACATCTGTAGTTAGAGATCTATCTTATATGAGTACAATTTTTGGTAGGCGATTAACGCAATGTAAGCGGGTAGTAATACTGCCTGGCTTTGGGCCGAAGAGATTTGTTTTTTGTCGTAATAATGTTTTTGTTTCATATCGATACAGATACTACGACCCAGATGTGAGCCCCGCTCGCGAGGCTTCGTTTCCTTTCTTTGTAGACGATGATAAATACGCTTACTTCGGTTATCGGAATAGAAACCTGAATTTCATTTATGCGGTGCATACCGATACTAAAAGAGTCAATCATTTCGCCCGTATCACCCATTTGCCGTAAGTAGCTCTCAGTAATCTCAGAATTATATATATACATATATATACAGATTAATATATATATACATATATATACACACATATATATATACATGCCTAGTTTCGGAAAAAGACATATTTAAGTAATCATTTCGTTAATTTTTAAACCTAAACTATATGTAAAAATATAGACACATACAAGACTAACTTGTAATACATGTCTCCGGCGCTATAGTCGGCATGCGATTTGTTTTACCTGCGTCTCCTTCTGTGCCTTCTAAGAGCCCTCGCAAAGATAAAGCCACCTTTAACTTGTACTACTTGTGTCTCGTGTCAGCGAAATCTGACGCGTCGCTTTCCATCTTGGAATTCTACGCCACTATGAAGTGCCATAACTTTGGCAGATAACTTGAAAGCTTACTGTATGGCGATGTAAATGATAAGCTGCAACAAAATGTCGAGGGAATTGGCGCACTTTCCTCCAAGAGCCCGAGGCAATTGGCCCTGCCTAAGAATGATTTAGGAATTTACGTTATTGTCAACTTAGATATTTTAGTATTCACATCAGCGAACTAGTCAGGGCTTCGTCTTTACTGATTCACTCAATTTATCGTCGCTATATTGTAAAACAAAACATGCCATCACATCTGCCAGTTATAAATTCATTGCTAAACCTTGAGTTGGATGCAACATCAATAGTTACTTGTTGTTGTTACTATTTTTGAATACCACACTAACCAATGTATAACACACATCTTTAGGTGATAATAAAGTCGCCCTCATTGTCTAAATTCTCAAAAAATGTATGTTTATGTTACTTAATTTGCAGTTTCCTTGATCCGTACGAAAAACAATGCAACAAGCTCGAGGGT
This sequence comes from Dermanyssus gallinae, assembly GCA_003439945.1. Classification (NCBI taxonomy): domain Eukaryota; kingdom Metazoa; phylum Arthropoda; class Arachnida; order Mesostigmata; family Dermanyssidae; genus Dermanyssus; species Dermanyssus gallinae. The sequence continues at coordinate 1,197 of QVRM01003198.1, read as the reverse complement.
ACAGGTAAATCAAATATACATAATTACACTCAAGCAGGTATTGGTATATTTCACATTTGCTACATATGCAGAGAGTAGTATTAATTAGCCCCTAACGTATACAAGCTTAAGGTCTTGTCGCCAGGACCTCGTTTTAAAGCGATATGGTAATCTGTCATGAGGTGAGTGAGACGTCAATAGCGTTACATTAGACGTTAGATGTAGCAACACAAAATTGAAAAGGTAGTAACGGTTCCTTTATGTAAAAGAGTATACACACCGTTAATTTGGAAGAAGACCTCTAGTAATATTTAAAAGAATTAAAAACAAAAGGAATGAAAGAAGTAGAACATCTCCAGCACGAAGGGAGCGCCCGTCACTAGTAACTTATGAGACCTTGCATGCGAGTGTCAAACGTTCGATGCAGATGACCCCTCGTACCACCACGGAACTATAATTTTTAATTGTGCTAACTAAATATGGAAGGACCTTCAGCCCACAGCGTTATAGGTACGTCCTCAGATAACCGTAGGGGAAAACGCGGCAGTAAGTGCCTCCGTCTGTCCTTGGTCTCCTGAGTAAGAGACTATTCACCAAGCTGGGCGAACGCTTAATAACTACAAAGTACAAGAGAGTCGCTCAATTCTCTGAGGCAACGTAGTCTTAATTATTAAATTGCTTCCTGTGGTACCGGTCAGCATTTTTTTTCTAGGGTGAACACGTTAACTTAGACAAAATTGTGGAATAAATCGGTGAATAAACTTTTTTGAGGCTGGCTCTTAGCGACCATCGACCGCTCTCGTTTCACGAGACTGACCCCAACAACTACAAATGTGCAACGGTGGAGATCGAACCCGTGCATCCATGTATCTCCTAGTAACGTAAGTTTTTCATGGACGGTATTCTACTTTGGGATAGATTGCCTGGCCACCATACTTCGCATCCGACATTGGCTTGAACAAGAATATTGCCAATTAAATATGGCTTCACGGAGAATATCGACGCCAACATGGTGTTGCTGCGCTACGGAAAGAAACCAAAAAATTACTTAGAATATTTGTCCAGTGAGGTCTGCAGATGTAGTGCCGGTGGTCTGTGGAAGCCACGTGTATGAGCGAAAAGATAAATCTATAGTGTATCGCCAGCAAATCAGCATTAATGTGGTCTATATTTCCAGAGACCTTCTCTTCCTTCAAAGGGCGACAAAACTTGGTAGAG
>QVRM01003197.1:0-34390 GCA_003439945.1 Dermanyssus gallinae | reverse complement strand
CGTCACCCGCCGTCACCATTGCACTTCCACCAACACCACCACACCACTGCCTTTCAGCTTCACTTCGCCTCCTACTCCAGTACAGTGATCAGACTTTGATTACTCAATAACCCACTCACTCATTGTCAGTGACTTCACCCACTTCACTGACTGACTCGCCACTGACTGCACGCAACCAAGACGCTCGGTTGACCACGATGTCAACAAGATGTCAACAAACATCAATAACAAAACACCAATGACAACAATGGTGTCATCATCACCACCAGCAAATACCGAGACGAGACGTCCGGCCACCTCCAACAGACGCACCACATTTCCGCACCCACCGATCGACCCAGGGACCCAGGCAGCAGCAGCAACAGCAGCACCAACCAAGCCACTATGATCTGAGGGAGGGAGAGAGCTCCAGCCGCCCCCCTCGGAGCACAACGAACAACGCCGTGGTGGAATTCGGGCTGGACTTCAATTGTCGACGTTGTCGTTGTCGTATCTTCTTTGGCGGCGTGTTGTTGCTTGTAGGTGGAGCTGTTGTTGTTGCTGTTGTTGGGTGTTGTATTGATGGTTTGTTGTTGTGGGGTTGTTGTTGCTATTGGGCTGTTGCTGTTGTGGCTTCTGATCGTTGTCGCAGGAATGGAAAACGAACACGGTTGCCGACTGATGACAACAGTTACACCTCTCACAGATCATCAAAACGAAGCGGCACAACAAATCGACGACGGTGACGGCGACGTCGTCGGTGAAGAGCATTTGCTACTGCTTATGTGTTGTTGTTATTATGATGATTCTGTTGTTGCTGATGATGTTGTTGTGATTGCTGCTGTTGCTGCCGCTGTTGTTGTTGTGTTCTTTCTGTCGTTGTGGCTGTTGATAACCTCTACGTCGACTACGTGCATACACAAACACATTCGGCCGACAAAGACGCGACAGTCGATGGTGACGCAGGCTCACTTTCTTCTTCTTCAGGCTGGCAGACAGGCAAGCTCGTCGTGTCGTGTACAGAGGGGGGCAGAGCTAACTAACCGTCGCAGTGGTCAAAGACGTAGTACTTAACAGTCGTGGTTGTTGTTGTAATGTTGTGTTGTTGTGCTTGCTGTCTTGGTCGTGGTTGTTCACGAAGGACGACGACGACTACAACGACGACGACGACGTACAACCGGGCGGCCCAGGGGGGGGGGGGTAATAACTCTGACAACAGCCGGCAATTGGCGTTGCCGGTTGTTTTGTCGATGGTAGCGATCGAGTGAGAAGAGAATGGCTTGATGGCGGCTTTCTGACACTACCCCCAACAGAGAGAGAGCTGACAACCCCCTCAGTAGCAGCAGCGCAGAAGCAGAGAAGCAGAGCAAAACGCAAGATGCGCTCTTGCACTCACGCAGTGTGCACTGTTGTTGGTGTGTTCTCTCACAACACCTCTCTCGAAGAACGCCCAGAACGAGTTGACGGACGGACGGACGGAGAGACAACGAGACGATGATGATGACAGGTCCTTGCTCTTGAATGCTTGAATTCCTCCTACTGCTCGGCCAGAGGTGGTGGCGCGACCACACGACCACATCTGCTGGTATTACGCTCGTCGTTCACGTGTTTGTTTCGCTTGTTCGCCACGCAGAAGCGAGTCTTTGTCGTCGCTCTAGCTTATGATACCAGTAGTACTGGTAGTAGTCAAAAGTCGCTCCTCTGCATCGAGCACTGGAGCAGACAGTGGAAGAACAAGAAGAGAATCGACAGTTCGATTGCACGAACACGCTATGGCGAGTTCTCTGATCGCCACGAGCTCCGCTGTTGCTGCTGCTGCTGCTGTTGTTGTTGAGGGGGCTCTTGCATCGTCATGGTGATCTTGCAGCAGTACAGCATTCGGGCGTATGACTTTGTTTTTTTCATCATCTTTACCAGTATGGCAACATTCAATCGTCGTATCACGTCGCCACTAGCCAGAGCTCGAGTGAATTGTTGTCGATGTTGGTTTACCCTCCTTCAGAGGAAAAGAAGAATATGAAGAAGAAGGCGGCGAATGAGGAAGATAATGTTCGAGGATGAGTAGGCAGCGGCGCAGCAGCAGCAGAAGCTCGATTCACAACTAACTCTACCATCACCATCATCGCCACCTCCATCATCCGCATGATTGTTGCTGCCCTCCGAACTACTTTCTACTCTTTTGCTATTGACCGACAACAGCTAACAACACCTCGGGACGGCCACACAGTAACACGCGGCCTTCAGTATCCACCACTAACTACCGTGGACAGTTGAACGCCGACAACGTGCCATGCATTTAGTACACCAGTAAGTACCAAAGCCGGTACCGTGATTATCGTTGTGTTGTTGTTGTTTGATATTGTTGTTAGAATTTGTTGTCGTCGTTTGCTAGCTGTACGAGCAGCCGCGTCAGCGCTTGTTGGAGAATCAAGTACAGCATCCCCTTGCCCCCTTGCGTCCCCGAAGTACTGAAGTAACATAGTCATCGGTTGCCTACACCACTTTTCACCTTAGCATCAACATCACAACAGAAGCTGCTGCTGCAGATGCCAATGACGAAGAAAAGGGGGCGGGGGGGGGGGTGAAGAAGAGGCCGATGAAGGGGGGTGAGGTAACAACTCCTTGACCATTCAGACAAGCGAAGTAACAACTTGCGCTGACCATATCATAACCAGTAGCGGTACGGCTTTACCTCTGGACAATTGAGGCAACCAACTCGAAGCTGCTCGGGCAAGTTCCGAGCATCAACACAGACCACTATTATCGAAAACCAAGTTCGTCTTCTTGCGCAGAGGACGCCGGACGGGGGGGGGGGGGGACAAATAGCTCCGTGTGCAGTGGCAGGGCAGACGCGATAGAGGGACACCGCGCTGATAACAACACTACCGAATCATCATCATGGGTACAGCCACCACCACGACAACCAAACCATGCATTTCCATGAATTCATGAACTGCCTGCCTGATTGACTGGTGACCCATTAATTGACGAATTAACAGACAGAGACTGACGAATTAACAGATTGACCTGTCTAATTACCAGCTAGGCAACAAGCGGTTAACGACGAACGCCGCCACCACCACCTCCATCAGTCACAGTACCACGGCTACTAACTACCACAACTACCAACACCGCCAAACAGTCCGTCGTCAGTTTGCCACCAAGCAGTCATCTACTGTAAGACAAACATTTACTGCTACCATGACTGACACCACGGTGTGTACAGCTCTCATACAGCTTCCTTATCTGCTGCTTCTACTGTTCTTGTTGTTGTTGTTGTTGTTGTTGTCTCTACCACCACAACGACTACGACAACGACAACGACAGCCACAACCAAGTGTGCGTCTATCTATCTATCTGACTGTCGGTTGCTACAACTACTAGTGCTTCTGCTGCTGTCGCCGTCGCTGGCAGAGGATGGCTAATATCCACCCAGCGAGTCAGTCAGGCCAGGCCAGGCCAGGCCGCCAGTCCGTCAGTCAATCCGTCCGTCAGCCGCAAGCTGAGGGAAGAGGAGAAAGGACAGACAAAGGTGTCTGTCGATCGCTTGCCTCGGTCTCTCTGTCTGTAGTCGTCGTCGTCGTCTATGCTTCGCGCTCCTCAACGAACACCACCACCCGCAGCAGCAGCAGCAACAACGACAACAACGGCTGCGGCGGCGATAGCGGCGGCGGCGCCGGGGGTGCCAACCTCCTTCCCTGCTGCACGTACAGCAACAACAACAGCAGCAATCGCAGCAGCAGCAGCAACATCAGCAACAACAACGATCATTTTCGTCGCCATCTTTGTTGTCTGTCTATTGGTGCTCTCCTGCTACTGCTGCTGCTGCTGCTGCGAGTTAAGCTGCTAAGCAAGCAAACGACAACGACCACTACGACCACATTGGATGCTTGCTGGCAGCTCCTCCTCGTCCTCGAGTTGTTCCCTCCGCTACGACCACCGCCATCACCACACCGTCATCCCCATACCGGTCCTCGACCCTCGCCACGCAGCAACAAGAGGAGAGGGCTTCAAGCGTTGTTGTTGTTGTTGGTACTGTTTATGTTGTTGTTGTTTTTGTTGCTGTCGTTGTTGTTCCAGTTGCTGTTGCTGCTATTGCTATTCTTGTTCTTGGAGTTGTCGCCGCCGCCGCAGACGACGACGTCATCATCGCGGCGGCGGTGGAAAGCGGTGGGCTATGGTGGTTGTGGGCGGTTTGAGATTAGGGAAGGGCACGATCGGAGTGAGATCGGATAGTTTCGTAGTTGAAGTCGTGTCATCGTAAGTGTTATGTATGAATGAATGATGCTGGAAGAGGAAATGTGAGCGAGGGAAGAAGAGGCGAAAGCGCGACCGGCAAACAAAGGCGAGATCATCCGGCCGTCGTAAAGCAAGCGGAGAGTAGTCGTCAGATCAGAGCATTTTATCGTCCGTAGAAGTTGTAGTAGTAGTAGTGGAACGCTGCAGCAGCAACTTTTGCAGCACGTGTGTCTTCTGCTACGAATGAGTCCAATGGCGGGCGCTGTCGCGGCGGGTGCTCTTTTTTTCTAATTTTGGACATCATCTTACTTCTCTCTATACAAATGATGAACAACCCGCTGTTGTTGCTGCTGCTTCTGTTCCTGGAAGCTAAGTCGGGTGACGAGATATATAGCTGGCTGAGCGAGGGCCAAATGATGAATGCAAGGCACGACGGGGACAATCATAAACGGAATATAAAGACGAACATAAAGAAGACCAAGAGAAGATGACGGAAACCAAATTTGTCCAAGCCCGTTCCGCAAATTTATTATTACCACTTGCAGAGTTCGAGTCGTAACAGCAATTGTTGTTGCTGCTGCTGCTACACTTGAGAACGCATCTGCAATAATATATCGAGACGGTAGGAACGCAAACACTTAAAAAGACTATTGTCGAAACTATTAGGTAAGTCAAAAAGTTTGTCGGCTTTCTGGGACCACATTTTTTAAATTCCCGCGCTCTGCAGCAGGGCCGCCTGAGAGTGCGGCTGGGTGTTTACATTCAGGAGCAGACCCGTGGCGGCGCGACGGTATACCGATTCCAACTCTACCGTTCGTTTGCGGAATTGGCAGCTGTTTGCAATGGAGGACAAAAATACGCATTTTCGACACATTATGTTGTTCTCCTACCGTGAAGGCATAAGTGCAGCGCAAAAAACCCGGAGGATATGTGCAGTCTACGGCGAAAACGCAGTACACAAATCCACAGTCGAAAAGCGATTCGCCCCGTTTCAAAGCTGGAAACTTCAATCTCGAAGATGAACCGAGGTCAGGACGACCCAATGTTGTGGAGACCGACGAAGTCATAAGCCTGGTTACTTCGAACCCAGGTTTGACCATAAAAGAAATTGAAGATGTAACGGGAGTCTCCCACGGAACCGTTTAGAATCGCCTCCATGATGCAGGTTTCTCGGGCAAGCGGAATCGTGGAAGCTTCCAATGGGTCAGACGATCAACCTCCGTCGTCCGATTTGAAGGCTGCAGTAGCAACGAAGCGCCCGGAATTGTCAAACAGGTGGGGCGTCACTTTTCAACATGATAAGGCGACACCACACAAAAGTTTGGCTACCCGGCAAAAATTTGCGGAGTTTGACTGGGATGTGCTGCCGCACCCAGCTTATAGTCCCGACCTCGCACCATCTGATTATCATTTGTTCAGGTCTCTCCAGAACTCCCTTGATGGCACAACATTTGAATCTTTGGAGGCTATAAAAAATCACCTCACTCAGTATTCGACGAGAAGGACAAGACGTTCTGGGAGAAAGAATCATGGATCTACCGAGGCGATGGGCAAAGGTTATCGAACAAAACGGTCAATATATCATAAAAATACTGTTGTCTGCATAAATAAGGCTCTTTAAAATCGGGTAAAAAAGCCGACGAACTTTTTGACTTGCCTAATACATCCGCCTCTGAAGACTACGAAACAGAGGAAATCACGACAGCGGCGAAGTAGCCTCGTTAATTAGTGGAATGTATTGATTGTTTTCTGTCTCTTTTATGATATACCTGATCGCCTGAATCCACCGCTCCACCACCTTAGTTTATAGCACATACATTGATCGATTTTACTATTTACTTGACGTGTATACCTACACACACATGTTATCATTTTATATCAGGGAAGCTTAACCCCAGTGAACCACGAAAGACGTCCATAGGTTGAGTTCAGGGGACATTCAGATGCGTGCGCGAGATCTGTTCCGCGTGTAGTCGTCGGCTTTTCAATGGGAAAGTGTAGCAAGCGTTTGTTGAATCGTTAATCGGCTCAGTGGTTCTTAGACAGAACCCGCACAGACAACTTACAGAAAGGACGAAGAGCGCCAGCACACTACAGTTCAATCAGCGAAAAATGGGATGACTTCGAGAGGGTTACTCGACGCGCCGTTTTTCGGCCGTTAACATTCAGCGTCAGAAATGACTATACTGGCCGGTAACAAAGCTCACCGCCCATGTCCAGGCCTAGTCAAATGATGGACGACTTTGTGTCGTATCTCTCCAGAATCAGGCACGTATGTCAACTGCGACGATGGATTTGATAGTACTGCAAAACACAGAGAGTCTTAAACTACCCGTAATACACGCAGCAGGGCCAGTAGGCCAGTAGCGCATCCTTAATATGAGCAACGTTTGCCGCCTTAGATAGCAAGCTGCAGGGCGAACTGGAGACGACGCACACCTTCATGAACACCTTCACATTAAAGGCAACGTAGGTCACCCTGTAATGTTATGCAGTAGTCTACAACTCGATTCAGGCGGTGATACTACTCGGGAGGAGGGGTTTCTACCCCAATTTTGCTAACATGATTTTAGCCTCTACTTCTCCTTCTAGACCGAGAAGACTGTAGAGCACACCAATGAGTTAAACCGAATCCTTCAAGACGATGATATACAATATATCGCGAAGCTTTGGAAGACTTAGGGACTCAGGATATTTGTGAAGCGCCTCCATCAAACAAACACACGACGCCGAATGAGCGTTCTGTCAATTTATGGAATCAGGCCAGCGCCTTATTTGTACAGTCAAGTGTAATTAAATTAAAGCATATTTGACGTTTAAAAATGTCAGGTGGTGGGCCTTTAGTTGATGGGGTGACCTGCTGTTCATCCTATATCTAACATGCAGAGTATCGCACTATTTGTGGAATGTCCTGTGCGATGACGGGGTGGTTCTTGGATAGATCATTGGTGTCGTGCAGCTTTCTTTAGTGTTGATTTGGTATGAAACTGAGAAAAGGGTCAGACAATTTATAGTGAGCCAGTTGTTTCTAGTAGCGTAACAAACGGTAGGCACGAGGGCACAATTGAAGACATCGAAGGAGAAAGCTAGTCGAATAAAATAACAGGTATATGTCCATACCACAGTTTTTAAGGAGATAAGAAGGCCACTAAGATATGTGTGCTGGTCCAGCAACGCGTACCGGCTCAAGTAAATGCCTCTTTTAGTATGTTGTTGCAAAGTGACCTGCAACGACCACACTCATTTCTTACTGATGAATAAGTTAGCAGGCATTAAAGCAAGCCTAAAATCTAGACTTTTTTTTGTTCTGCGACAAAAGTAAAAAAATTGCTGCTTTGTTATCAAGTCACTTTAGCTTTTTTGGGTTGGGCATCTCATTGCATTTCTGAGCGTTTCCCCTAAATTGTTGGTTGCTCTTGGTTTATAAACCGCCCCTTTTCTTTGATTTCAATTGGCTTCGTCAGTCGGCTAATCTGGTTTTGGCTTTTTTCTTTGTTGCAAAGAAACTAATCTTGATTCAAAGTCACGTAATCTGCTACAGCAGGCGGGATCTAGCCCCTCCCTAAGCCTTCCCAAAGCTCCTTTCTTCTACAGTACCTCCGTAGCCATAGCTGCTCTATCTTCCACCCGTGATGTGCCATGCATGTAGTCTGCAAAGCCCTTAAGGGTCCTCCGGGGGTTTAGAATATTTGCTCTCCTTCCGCCTCCTTCTTTAGTCCAATAATTCCAGAGTTTTGCGATTGATATGGCTCTAGCCTGTTCCAATAGCTAGCACTTTAGAAGAGTTTGCCGAATCAACCCTCATTCCTTCCTGGTTGTGTACACAGTTCGCCGAAGTAACTTTTCCAATTTAAATGAAGAAGCTCTGACATTATCCATGAATATGCGTGAGGCAATGGCTCATTTCTCCCCCCAACCGCTCTCTCCATTTTTATGTATGGGATGAGGGATTGGAGAGTATGCCTCGGTGCCCTATAAGGATTAGGATCCAATTTGCTATGCCTCCATTGTTTTTTCTCTATTTCCTTGCTGCAGCTCGAGTCGTTGTCATACAGTGTTCGCCTCTACTTTACCTACAGGGTCTAGGAAGGGCTCCTTCCAGCACCAGAACAGCGTTTGTGCTAATCATGTGACACGCTTGGACAATCCTGAGGGCCGCCACTCCCACCTTCTTCTTTTCCGTTACCAGTATGGCCTCGCTTTTCTTCGGAGCGATTACTAAGCCGGTTTCGTCCATCCATCGTCTCATAGTTTCTAGTGTTTCATTAGCGTTAAGCTCCAATTCTTCTGCAGTTTTTACCTAGCCTGTGATGGCCACATCATCTGCATACGCGACTTCTTGTGGAATGTTCTCATGGCCTAAGACGTCATCATACGCCAGGTTCCAGTGTAGGAGACCCAGGATCGAGTCCTGCGGATCTCCTTCTTTCATTGGTATTTCTACTTTACGGTTGAAAACGCTTCGATTCTTCAGCCATCCTAAGATAGCTTTAACGAGATAACACGGAACCTTTTTCCTTACTAGCGTGTCCAAGATTTTCCTCTACGGAAGGCTGTTAAGGTCTTGTTCCACCAATATTTTTGCGCATACAGACACAGTACAGGTGGCCGCAGGTGATCGTGTTTTCTTTCCTACGTACTTGACTAGCCTAAGTTCAATAGACTAAGTCAATAAGTTAATGTGTACAGTTCAAGTACATATTAGCCAGTGTTTAAAGGCGGTGACAGAATAAGCAAGGAAAATTACAGGCCGGTCAGTATCCCCACCTCCAATATCCAGGATTTTCGAAAAAGCTATATATGGTAACGCTGCTGTATTGCGCTAAGTCAGCTGGAGGATGTAGACTCAGCCGGACGGGTGCTGCAGGGGGAGGGACTCAGGAGCGATGAATGACGACACGCATCATAAGGTCGAATGCAAAGCACAGCCGAGCAACGGATGGTTATTAAGCCATGCTGCTCGGGCGATTTATTGGTTCACGAGGCACCGCGGCGTGCTGACACCCCAAAGGGTATCAGAACCCGCTCTCAAATCGGTCGAAATTTACAGTGGTTTGTGTTTGTTTCGTACAGGATTACAGCTTAAGTTAAGGTTTGACTTGGATTGACGAACATAGGTCGACCCTCTACCGGTGTCGGCCGATGATCGTTTAGACGATGGAGGACGTGTGGGTTTCGGCGCGAACGGCTGTGACTGTTCTCTGCTGGCTGGTTGAGACATGTTTCGTTCGGTTGAGATCGATACCGGTCGGTGAACGTTGGTACTTTGAGATTTTGGGGCGAGCGCTGTAGCCGTTGGGCGTAGTCGGTTAGAGTAGATTTGAATCGCGTTGGCCGTTGGATGTAGTCGGTTAGGGCTTATTTGAATTGCGCCATTATGTGTATACAGTGTAGTGTGTGGTTGGACCATCGCCGTACTGGCCAAGGGAAGGGGAACTTCGTCACAATTTGAACAGTTGAACGAACACTTTGAGATGTTTAATCGCCTAAGTCAGCGTCAGTTCGGTTTCCGATCCAAAATGTTGGCGACTGTACCCATCATTAGAAACCTAATGAAACCTTATGTTAAAAAAGACAGTTGCCGGCTGCATTTAGTACAGTTGATGTAAATATTCTAATTAAGAAGTTCACTTGATATTGTAACGAAGTCGACCCACTGTATACGCATCATAGCGCAATTCAAATAAGTCCTAACCGATCACGTCCAGTGGCTACAGCGCCCGCGCCAGAATCCCAACGTACACAACGTTCACCGACCGATGCATGTCTCAACCGAACAAGACATGTCTCAACCAGCCACAGCCTTTCGCGCCGAAACTCCAACGTCCTCCGCCGTCCAAACGATCATCGGCCGACATCGGGAGAGGGTCAACCTATGATCGCCAGTCCAAGTCAAACAGTCACTTAACCTGCATTCCTATCCGAAACAAACACAAACTGCTGTACATTTCAACCGATTTGAAGGTGGGTTCTGACACCCTTTGGGGTGTCAGCACGCCGCGGTGCCTCGTGAACCAATAAATAGACCGAGTAGCATGGCTTAAAAACCATCCGTTGCTCGGCTGTGCTTTACATTAGACCGTATGCTGCGTGTCGTCATTCATCGTTTCTGAGTCCCTCGGGCTGCAGTACCCGTCCGGATGAGTCTACATCCCCAAGCTGACTTAGCGTAACGCACCAACGTTACAATATGAAGGGGATGATAGTTTCTTGTCTTGGTTGCGGTCGTTTATGTCGAGTAGAAGGCAAGTTCAGATGGGCAATGCACTTTCTGATGTAAATAATATATTGGTTGGAGTAGCTCAGGGCAGTATAGGTGGTTCACTCCTCTTTAACATCTTCATTAACGACATACTTAGCGTAACAAAACATGCAAAGTTGACATTCTTGCGGACGACACCACCGCCCTATTCGTTAAAAATTCCCCAATTGAGTTAGAGGCTATGGTCCGCGAGGACTTTTAGAGGTTATCATCATGGTTCAGAAGTAACGGTCTCTATATGAGTAGGAGGAAAACGGGTATAATGCAATTCCTTTCACCGCGGGGTTCCGTTACGATCAATCCTCTCCAATTCCAGTGCAACGGCATAGCCCTTTCGCTTCTAAAGAAAGCGAAGTTTCTAGGCGTTACGTTGGACGAAAAGCTGACATTTGCCGACCTAAAAGCGCATGTCACTCGTACACGCAAAAAATATCTGGTAGTAATGCAGCTCTATACAGTTCGACAAATTCTTCCCCAGAATTGCCTAACGGCGATGTATTTTGCCTACGTTGCCTACATAGTCACCTGACTTACGCTGTAGAAGTTCATGGCTTGACACAGATGCGTTTTATCGGGTCGCTTCACCGACTCCAAAAACGAGCACTGAGAACAACTCTGGACCTCTGTATAGGAGGCTCAACGCAATTGCCCTACAAAAATATAAGCATTCTGCCGTTCCCAAAACTTATAGAATATTCTCTCGCAGTTGAAATTAAGCGTATACTCCTTGCAGTGCATCCAAACTTATATGGCTTGGTAACATCAGAAACACCCATATTTACAAGGCGTAACACATCTAACTTGCTTACTCTGTCACACACCAACTCCAACAAGTCAAAGCTATCAATCAGAAACATTGGTATCTTACTCGAACAAAGTACCGAGACTGGTTTACAATATTGCGCGTACAGATAAATATATATGATATATACAGTGAGCCATTTCCCCCGCATCCCCAGACACCCCGATCGGCCGCCATATTTGTACTTATTTTTTCCTGCTGAAATCTCTCAGCATTACTAGGGGAAATGCGGGAATCCTGACGGACATGCGTCGCCCCAGCCATAGTGACTAGCCTAGGACTCGCGTTAGAGTAAACCCGCGTCCCCCCCCACCCCCAGGGATCAGTAACTAGACATGCTTCGAATCCATGGGAGCGGTGTTGCACCAACTGCTACATTCTACTCCAATCTGGCATCATCCGGCGCCTCATGTCTGCCTTAGTGCAGCTCAAACGGGTCAGCCAGACCGTTAACGCTTTCCACAGCTCCGCCACCTGAAGATGCGTCGAGAGTCATCGCCTAGAGCGTCCCTGGCAGTCCCTGCCTAATCCCAGGGCTGGTTCGCCTTTGCTGCCTATTTTCCCTCAATTCCCTTTTACCTACGGGCGCTCCCTCTCGACTGGATCGGAGGCTACCGTTGAAATGAGCTCTTCTGGCAGTTTCCTTGACCACCCTTGAGGACATAATAGCCTCGAAGAGGGCACAAGGCTCCCTCCATGCCCTCACCAATGTCAGCATGTGTGCTACAACCTCCTTGATCGGTTTTGCCCTCACGGTGGTCGCACCCGCGTCTCTGGCTTCTCGGAGGGCCGGGCACCGCAGAACTGTGTGCTCGACATTGACCGTCTCACCCGATCTGCATAACGCGCAGATGTCGACACTCGTTTTGTTAATTCTTATCATGTACGTTTGGAACTTGCCGTGCCCGGTCAGCACCTGGGTCGTACCATAAGGCAGCTCACCGTGGTTGCAGTCGCACCACGCCTTCAGGTCAGGGATGAGGTCTCTGGTCGAGCAACCCGCGGCCGGCCTCCGAGGTTCTCCTGGCTGCACTGCGACCCATTCCTCATGCCACCGGGCGATTGTCCTTGATCTAGCCGTCGTTAAGTCTAGATCGCCATCCTTCCATCTTTCGACCCGTTGTCCTGCCAGCAGATCCCATGGCAGCATTTTGGACAGGACCAGGAGGGCCGCGGTCGACACCGTGCCGTAAGCCCGGCAGACACGAATGGCTAATAGCCGCTGTGACGATCAAAGCGCTCTCCTGTTTCTTTGTGTCCACAGCGCCAAGTCTGCCCATACTGGAGCCGCGTATAGCGCTACCGCCTCTGCTAGACTGGCCAGTAGGCGCCGCCTGTCTTCTGTGCAGCCACCGACTCTAGGCATTAGCCGCGCCAGGCCGGCCGCGACTTTGTGGACTTTGCCAGCCACATGCTGGATATGCGCCGATATATTGAGATCTTTGTCGAGCACCACTCCGAGGTACTCCGAAGCTGTCCGAGCAAGCTTGACAGGATGACCGTTCAGGCGCAGGCAGATGCTCCTGGTTTTTTTCTTGCCTGTAAGGTACAGTGCTTCCGTCTTGTGCTGGGCCAGTCTCAGAAAATAATCTTCCATGCACTCTGCCACCTGCTCCAAGGCTTCATTAGCGGACCCCAGTTTCCCGTGCGGTGATAATCAGCGCCAAGTCATCAGCATAGGCTACCATTTCGACATCCGCCGGTAAGTCTGGCAGCTCGAGGACTTCGTCATAGGCTAGGTTCCACAGAATTGGCCTAAAGACCGACCCCCTGAGGAACCCCTGCAGAGATCTCATACTTCTGGCAGCCGGCCAACAGACTTTTTTCCGATAGGTAGGGCGAAATTATCCGGAGAATGAATGGCAAGATGTCCTTGCGCCTCACCGCGTCCATGGCCACAGCTTATCGAGTTGAAGGCATTCTTGACAATCAGGAGGACGAGCACAACAAAGTCCCTTCTTTTCAGGGTCTTCGCTAACTGCTCGGACTCCCGTTCCAAAACCTGTGTAAGGATGCCCAGCGTGGACTTCCCCTTACGGAAACCGTACTGCGCGTCTGACAAGGCCCCTTTGAGCTCGGTCTCGGCGTTGAGCCTCTCAACGAGCGGCCGCCATATATAGACCGTAAATCAGCCGATAATGTCCCCCCTCTACTAACATGGGACCTGATTGGAATCCGTCATCGGGGCGCAGTGAAAAACGGCATTCGGTAATCAGGTCACGAATCGAATCACCATCACAGAATCCCAATTTTCCCAAATTGTTACGACTCAATACGACACCCCTTCTTTCAATAACGTTGGATGGCCTTCAGACCAAACAGAATTCCGCTTCTTCCGGACTCGCTGACATGTATCTAGTTTCTCCATCGCACAACTCGTCTTATGTCCGACCATCCGTAATTTAATGTATACCCCTAAACAATACATATCCGTCTCATTCCATCTCAATCACGAGGGGCGATCATACGCATGATACGTATTACTTACGTACCCTTATGGCAGGTGCATAGTCATAACTACTCTCCCAACGACCTTGGGACTGATACTAATTTCACTGGCATATAATATATATATATTTATATATATAGAAAAAATGGTTCCTGGGGGTTGCAGTCAGCCTCATGAGAATAACGCCGACTTGTTATTGATTTCCGGTGATATGTTTCCATCTAAACTTTTTCGGGCTGACCCTCAGCCAACATTTAATGTTCCTGAGTTTGCTTTCGCGTTAATTCGTGAGACGACGCCATAAATACAAATGTGCAACGATGGGGCTCGACCCCGTGCACCTATGTGCCTCCTCTGGCCGCGAGCTGCACGCGAATGCACCACGCCACCGGGCTCGATAGAATATCTTCCCCTCTGACAAACACAAACCTAGGGACTCTTGACCAGATAAGAACCAGCTTTCTATATATATATATATATATATATATATATATATTTATGTTTTTTTTTAATCTTTTCCGTCTTTTTGGGCCCAGTACAGACAACCCGGTCCGGCCGGTGCGGTGCATTCTAAAGGCTTTTTTAGAAAGCTGTTTTTTATCTGGTCAATAGCCTACTTGTTTTTTAAGATAATATTGTTTTAAAAGTGCACCTTTACAGTTAGTTACAATAGGTATACGTATATTTTCAAAACTCAGGGCCCAAGCTAAGTGCGCACAGCCTATTTAATGTTATATCCAGTTTCTTAGATTAAAGAATCGGTATGGAGCTGGTCAATATTATTTTCTACACAGAAGTCACATACGCAATGATACATTTTGTGGCATCACCCCTTTTAACATATATGTATATGATATATATATATACATATATATATATATATTAGGTAAGTCAAAAAGTTCGTCGGCTTTTTTACCCGATTTTAAAGAGCCTTATTTATGCAGACAACAGTATTTTTATTCATTGATATATTGACCGTTTTGTTCGATAACCTTCGCCCATCGCCTCAGTAGATCCATGATTCCTTTCTCCCAGAACGTCTTGTCCTTCTCGTCGAAATACTGAGTGAAGTGATTTTTTATAGCCTCCAAAGATTCAAATGTTGTGCCATCAAGGGAGTTCTGGAGAGACCTGAACAAGTGATAATCAGATGGTGCGAGGTCGGGACTATAAGCTGGGTGCGGCAGCACATCCCAGTCAAACTCCGCCAATTTTTGCCGGGTGGCCAAACTTTTGTGTGGTGTCGCCTTATCATGTTGAAAAGTGACGCCCCACCTGTTTGACAATTCCGGGCGCTTCGTTGCTACTGCAGCCTTCAAATCTTCGAGTTGTCTGCAGTAGACGACGGAGTTCATCGTCTGACCCATTGGAAGCTTCCACGATTCCGCTTGCACGAGAAACCTGCATCATGGAGGCAATTCCAAACGGTTCCGTGGGAGACTCCCGTTACATCTTCAATTTCTTTTATGGTCAAACCTGGGTTCGAAGTAACCAGGCTTATGACTTCGTCGGTCTCTACAACATTGGGTCGTCCTGACCTCGGTTCATCTTCGAGATTGAAGTTTCCAGCTTTGAAACGGGCGAATCGCTTTTCGACTGTGGATTTGTGTACTGCGTTTTCGCCGTAGACTGCACATATCCTCCGGGTTGTTTGCGCTGCATTTATGCCTTCACAGTAGGAGAACAACATAATGTGTCGAAAATGCGTATTTTTGTTCTCCATTGCAAACAGCTGCCAATTTCGCAAACGAAACGGTAAAGTTGGAACCGGTATACCGTCGCGCCGCCACGGGTCTGCTCCTGAATGTAAACACCCAGCCGCACTCTCAGGCGGCCCTGCTGCAGAGCGCGGGAATTTAAAAAATGTGGTCCCAGAAAGCCGAAGAACTTTTTGACTTACCTATATACTGTATATGATATATATATACATATATACAGGGTGTTCCTATTTGTGTGTCCAAAACGCTAGGGTATGGCTAAACTTGGTGAGAAAATCATTTTTGCCAATGGGTGGAAGCCGGGAAAACGTTTTGTTTAGGAGTGAGGATGAAATTTATAAAAGCAGTTATTCTGTCTTTTTTCTCCTACATAGTTGCGCAAAATCTACGTTTGCGGGAGAACCAGTCAGCGCACAAAGGAACCGATCATACCGGCGTGTTTGGCGGAAAATTCTGCACAATAAAGTATACATTACTAGCTTGCGTAGCAAAAAGCGAATAGCCAGATTAAGGAAAGTCATAAAAAGTCAAAATGTTACGTTAACGCTTTTTTGTGCAACATCGTAATTTTTTCCATTACGACCAAAAATGCACGTCCAAAAGACTACTCTCAGGCAATAGCAGATTTAACGCCCACTACATTCGTACCAAAGTGATGGTGCTGCGTTACGTAGTTGCCAAGTAACTAAGCTTTTTCGACAGTCATATCGAAAGCGAAGGCATGCATACTTGCATAGGGTGTATGAGAAAGTTAGGTGCATATTTTGAGGTTTGGTAGAACTCAGCAAGAGAATAATTTTTTCTAATGGAAAGAGGGGGCGGAAACGTCTTGGCAAAATGCTACGGTTCTGGACGTGAAAACTTCAACGTGAAACAACAACTATGACTGTCGAAAAAGCTTAGTCAGTTGGCAACTACGTAACGCAGCACCATCACTTTGGTACGAATGTAGTGGGCATTAAATCTGCTATTGCCTGAGATTAGTCTTTTGGACGTGCATTTTTGGTCGTAATGGACAAAAATTACGATGTTGCACAAAAAAGCGTTAACGTAACATTTTGACTTTTTATGACTTTCCTTAATCTGGCTATTCGCTTTTTGCTACGCAAGCTAGTAATGTATACGTTATTGTGCAGAATTTTCCGCCAAACACTGGTTCTCCCGCAAACGTAGATTTTGCGCAACTATGTAGGAGAAAAAAGACAGCATAACTGCTTTTATAAATTTCATCCTCACTCCTAAATAAAACGTTTTCTCGGCTTCCACCCATTGGCAAAAATTATTTTCTCACCGAGTTTGACCATACCCTAGCGTTTTGGACACACAAATAGGAACACCCTGTATATAAAAAATATTGTGATGATTTATTAATCATTTACAATACGTTTGCACACTCGGCAGTGCTCGCCTTAATAAAAATGGTGGTAAAAAGGTGTCACGTGAAGTTAAGACTCAGTTGTCCGTGTCCTTGCTTGATGGTAGACCCCGCTCTTATGGACCCGGTGCGAGCGGTATATCCTCAAGGTTCCTTGCAAAGTTAAAACGGTGAGATCTATAAGATTCCTCTTCGTGAAGCCGAGCCCCAAGAGCGTCCTCGCAGATTCGGAGTCCCATTGTCTTGCCGTGCTTTTGCCAGGTCCCGGTTCGGGCCGCAAACCTCGGCATCTAAAACCCAGATTTCGGTAGGTGTTGTTATTACGAGGTCGGGCTTTAGACCCGGTGCGCCCGGTCGACGGACTACTCGCTCACGAATCACCTCATGACCCCTTTCGCGGAGAAGACGCGCCACGCGATCACAGACGTCGTCATGTCTCTTTATGGTTTGTTTGTGTGTTGTATCGCACATCTGAGCGACATGAGCCAACGTCTCAGGCGCATGACACCCGTGCCTACAACGTTTGTTGTAGCCCGGGCGTCCCCTGGCCAATCTGGCACGCGTTGGTAGTGCGTTGATCCTGAGCTTTAGTAGGTTTAAATACTCCTTACCAGATAGGTAGGGCATACCCTTAATCCAGTAATGTACAAAGGGCGTTTCGTGTGCTTTTTTAAAATGTGCCCTATCGAACGTGTTGTGTAGTTGTTGAGACCAGTAATCGGTCTCTTGTGTAGCGGTCTCAATGGAGGTTCCCAAGCGCTCGCAAAGAAGTCTTGTTTTCGCAAGATCTTTTTTAAAGTGCTCGTACAGCCGTGTGCTGTGTGCGTGTACAGGTAGGCGTTCGGCACCGAGTTTTCGAGCTTAAGCCATTTCGACTTAACAACCTTTCTGATCTCTTTATCTAGGTCACTAAGGAGTGCGTAAGATGGTCTGGGACCGGAGACCAGTTTATATAGGAGACGGGGAATGAGAAAATCTTTCAAAAATATGAGTCTTTGGTGGGGTTTAAGGGGAGCTATCGTGAGTCTGTTGAGTAAATTAAGGAGTATATCCTTGGTGGAGTCAACTCTGCCATTGCTGTCAAAGTCGACTCCAAGATATCTCCATCGATCGCTCATACCTTTAGCTGGCAACTGCCGATCTCCAACGTTAAATTCTGGTACGGTATTGATAAAACCTTTACCTTCCTTCCTATTAAATAGGTGGGAGATAGTAAAGCTTTTATTAGTATTAATTTCAAGGCCTCGGGATTTCAAAAGTGGTCCGCAATATTAAGGAGCCGTTGGAGAGTGGATTTCGTGGAGGCTAGGAGGATCATCCGCAAAGGCTAAGTCCATGAGGCGGAAGTCATCAGTAAGTTGGTACCCGATATTAGTTTTGTCTATTTTGAAAGAATGTCGTCGAGAACTAGATTAAATAAGAGGGGGGACAGAGGATCTCCCTGCCTAACACCCCTAGTTGGCCGAAATGTGCGACATTCTTGTCCGGGTATCCGCGAGTCCGGAGTGACCACAGGACGGAGTCATGACTCACCATGTCGAACGCCTTACGGAGGTCGATTGAGGCGAGTCTGAGCTCACATCCTGCAGACTTGGCATCGTTAAGGGTACCATCCAGAACCGCAAGATTCTCGAAGGTACCATTATAGGGGAGAAACGCTCGCTGGATTGGGAGAAGCTTAATAGAGTTCTGGAGGCGTCTAGAGAGATTTTTGTTAAGCGTTCTATATATATATATATATATATATATATATATATATATATATATATATATATATATATATATATATACAGGTTGTTCCTATTTGTGTGTCCAAAACGCTAAAGTATGGTCAAACTCGGTGAGAAAATCATTTTTGCCAATGGGTGGAAGCCGGGAAAACGTTTTGTTTAGGAGTGAGGATAAAATTTATAAAAGCAGTTATTCTGTCTTTTTTCTCCTACATAGTTGTGCAAAATCTACGTTTGCGGGAGAACCAGTCAGCGCACAAAGGAACCGATCATACCGGCGTGTTTGGCGGAAAATTCTGCACAATAAAGTATACATTACTAGCTTGCGTAGCAAAAAGCGAATAGCCAGATTAAGGAAAGTCATAAAAAGTCAAAATGTTACGTTAACGCTTTTTTGTGCAACATCGTAATTTTTTCCATTACAATCAAAAATGCACGCCCAAAAGACTACTCTCAGGCAATACCAGATTTAATGCCCACTACATTCGTACTAAAGTTATGGTGCTGCGTTACGTAGTTGCCAAGTGACTAAGCTTTTTCGACAGTCATAGTTGTTATGTTTCACGTTGAAGTTTTCACGTCCAGAACCGTAGCATTTTGCCAAGGCGTTTCCGCCCCCTCTTTCCATTAGAAAAAATTATTCTCTTGCTGAGTTCTACCAAACCTCAAAATATGTACCTAACTTTCTCATACACCCTATGCAAGTATGCATGCCTTCGCTTTCGATATGACTGTCGAAAAAGCTTAGTCACTTGGCAACTACGTAACGCAGCACCATCACTTTGGTACGAATGTAGTGGGCATTAAATCTGCTATTGCCTGAGAGTAGTCTTTTGGACGTGCATTTTTGGTCGTAATGGAAAAAATTACGATCATATATATATATATATATATATATACATATACATATATATATATATATATATATATATATATATATATATATATATATATATATACTAGTACTATATATATATATACATATACATATATATATATATATATATATACATATACATATACATATACATATACATATATATATATATATATATATATATATATATATATATGACCCATTCAATTCGATCTAGCATCTGATTATTATTACCAAAATGAATCCAACACATTGTAAGCGAAAATTGTTGTCTGGGACGTCGTGATGACGCAGAGCCTTCTATGGTTTTCAAAAATCGCGCCTACAGGGTTGCCGATGTGCCGCTATAGAAGCTTGGCAACAAAGTGGCGGTTAGAACACACATTCAAACGTCGCTGACCGGTCAATGTTCTTCGCGAATTCGCTCGTTGCGTGTGAACGAACACAAATCACGCATGGTGGATAGTGCGTGCTTGGTAGTGAGACTGCAACAATTTATCCGTGACGATGGATTCGGACAGGTCACTTAAACTTCGGCTCGAAGAGTCAACCGAGTGCTTTGAATCAGCCGAAAGTGACGACGATTCAGGTGACACGCTTGGCAGCTCGTCGTCAAAGAAAGGTTTGTTCATTGCTTTACGTGTCGTCGTCCTAATCAGATGCTAGCTCATGCACCGTACACATCGCACGAAACAGCTTCTAAAGCATACAGGACATTTTCGTTATTCTTCATTTAAAATAACTGTGTATTATTATTCCAATATATTCCAATTGAGAAAGATTGTTTGCATATATTTTGCATCGATTATATATTAAATTCGATATACTAGGGATGCACAAATTGCTACAACGCCACTTTAAGCATATACAGACTATCCTTCCGTCCCCTACGGGCTTGGAATCGCCGTCAGGCATATATTCAATTTACCCGGGACCGGACATATTGAAATATGTATATCTTGAAAGTATATCTGAAAACCGCATCATCGTCGCCGACTGAACAGATGCGCATAGCTTTATAGGTTGGAAACAAAGATAAACACATCAAGCAAGTGAAATTGGTGCTACCCTTAAAATGAATAGATTTGAAGACAATACGCAACCGCGAATTGCTGGCACCAGTGTCAACGGTAGATACATATCGGGGTTTATGGACTTAAGAAAAGATTATAAGAAACAGAAGACAACGTTTGCATAAACATGCTAAGATAATTTTTAAGAAGAGCAGATGATGAAGAGGAAACATTATCTATGCTGTTCTCGTTGAGTGAAAACTAATTGCTACAGCTGCAAAGCGGAACATTGAGTTTTACGACGCGGTGACTCTGGTAAAACTCTGTCTCGGAAATCAACTAACGCAATGTGAACGTGATTGTAAAGTATGGATTTCGTAAACCCCACTCATGTCTACGTAAGAACGAAAACTAAGTGAAATGTTTTTTCCATCGTTTTTTGTTAGACACAAAACCGCGACCAGGACTCCTACCATGCTATCCACCTACGTGCGACGCGTCCAATGTTCCGCCTGGATGCCGATTTCACACAATCGACGACTTCGAAATCGGCCGACCTCTCGGCAAAGGCAAGTTCGGAAATGTCTACCTCGCTCGCAGAAAAGTCGACCACTTCATTGTGGCTTTGAAGGTGAGAAACGAAAACACACGGTCGGGCTCAACAATATCAACACGTACACCTGTAGGTGCTCTCAGATGGCACTTTAAAAATAACTCGCATGCTTCACATATGACGTGCGGCCGCCTCTTAGAATGCATTTCCCTTCGTGTCTATATTACCTGTCTTATGGCTCATACGAGCAATTTCGGCAGGATTTAAGAAACTGTAGAAAGATATTGCCGTTATTGTTAATGTTATGAGCTGCAAAATCTGCATATTGATCTTACTAATCACATGCTAGACTTTAGTAGCAATAGTAGTGGTAGTAATATTTATATCGAGAGTAATGTGAATCCCAAACCATGACTTGCGTGTGTGCTTTTTTTCTTCTTCTTCTCGAGTGAAGGTTCTTCACAAGAATCAGCTGCGGAGGAACCGTTGCGAGTACAACTTGAAGCGGGAAATTGAAATTCAGATGCATCTCCGGCATCCCAACATTCTCGGCCTATATCGGTGGTTTTGGGACGACCGTAAGGTTTATCTTGTGCTTGAATTTGCTCCTGGCGGAGAGCTGTTTAAGGTATGTGAGTGGTCGCTCTACCATGTGTTTGGTATAAACTGACGTACAGTACCCCTGAAAGTTTTTTTCTCTTATTTCTTTCTTCAATTTCTCAATTGAATATAAGTACCCTTCCTACCTTCCGCAATTATGACGCTTCGTTATGCTAACGCATAACTTGTCACTAGCCTAATATTGTATGTGCAGAAAATGTATGCTCGACTTTATACAGGTCAATCAAACGATTAACAATTCCGTTCCTTCCATCAGTGTTGGTCACTGTTTGTGTTGGTCCCGACTGACAATGTCGTATCTACATACTCCTTAACAGTCAAGTTTAGACTTTTGCAGTTATGTTTTGCTCATACAAGTTTACTTCTCACTGCCTTTTTACGATTTGCATGTAGTGGATCTAAGACGTAAATGTTTTGTTATATTTATTAAATATATGTCTTTAAACAAACGTATGCAGTAGTATTGTCTGTATTTTTTTAAGAAGCCAATTTTGAACAATACCGTAACAAAATGACAATATACTTAACCAGACGACTTATCCAAATACGGCGGTGTCTCTCGGAACGGCCAAAGCCAACTAGGCTTTCTTGCTTCTATACATTGGATGGAGATTGTAGAACAGGTATCAGCGCAATCACTTCTCACGAGAAATGTTGATAGTCTAACGGGGGCTATACTGTAATCCTTCGTTCGTTCCAGTACATTCAAAACAAGCCCAACCGTCGACTCGACGAAGTCGAAGCTGCGACGTTTATGTACCAGATGATCCGCACGCTCTCCTACTGTCACGCTAAAGGCGTCCTTCACCGGTAAGCAGCTTTTAACATTTAGAAAACAAACAGTGTTTTGTTTTATTAAAGCCAACATAAACAGAACGGTAATCAAGCTGCATGGTCTTTAAAGCAATTTTGTGACTACCATACTCGTGTCAGTTTGCTGACAATATGCTTGGCCACCTGTGTCGGTTTGGTATATTGATATCGCTTCTTTTGCATTTCGGAAGCTTAAATGTTTAAAGCATTTAGTTAACCAGTTTAAACCAGATAGAAACCATACGTGAAAAACAGAAGTTAATTATTTATTTACATGCGATGTATATGCACTTGTTGTGTATTTTAATGTACATGTGTGTGTGTGTACTGCTATCGACAGTGACATCAAGCCAGAGAACCTTTTGCTTGGTGTAAACAATGAGCTGAAGATTGCGGACTTTGGATGGAGTGTGCATGCACCGTCGCGCCGTAGACAAACTATGTGCGGAACTCTGGACTATCTTCCACCCGAAATGGTTCAACGAAAGGAATATGATCAACGGGTATGTGTCGTCTCATTATAGACCAAACTCCAAGGCAAACTTCTTACACGAGATATTGTAAAATTTAAGGGATGGGTGCGTGTAAAAGCACTGTCAGACAAATTTCTAATATAGCTATTCTTCTTTACCGATCCTGTACATCGTTCTTAACTTTCTTGGCAGCTTTGTAGAAAAAAACTAAATCGAAAAGCCAGTTGATGTACACATGCAATAGCAGAAACTCTGCGTAGAAGCGTGTGTGAGGTAGCGAATGTATGTCAGACTACACTCAGCAATGGTATGGCTTATTTTGATGTTCGAGTTTCTAACTGGTTCGGCTTCATTCGAGTCGGAGAAATCTGCTAATGACGACAGATTGCTCGACAAACTAGCTTTTGTTTATATAAGCTAAATGATGTGAATAACTATTGATCTACGCTAACGTATAAAGTGTCGCCCAAAGCTATCGCTTGGTCAGACCGTGCGAGGTTCCGAGGTTTGGCTCGGACGAAGCGCTTGTTAAGTATGTTCTGAAGTTGTATCGTCAGGGGATCCGGCTTTCTAATGTCTCGAACGCCAACTAGGGGATAGAGGGCGGCAGTTTCCCAGAAGTGTTCTGATGGTGGTCGCTGGGAAAACGTGGAGTCATGATATTTACCATGATTTAGATACCATGCACCATTAATGGTGCTAGCCATGCACTATTAAAAGTCCAGCGGACTATTTATCGTCATATTTAGTTGCTTAATATAAGACCGGAACTCCTATGCAACTCACGTTGTCGGCCTCCTTTCCTAACGTCTTTTCTGTCGTTTTTCCGTATCCATTATATTTTACCTTGTTCCTTCCAAGAGAATGGAAAGATTATTATTTGTGCGATTATGATCAGTGACTTTACACAAAAATAGTGCGAAACTAATATTCTTTACTTACTAATATTCTTTTAGGTGGATTACTGGTGCATTGGCATTTTGATGTTCGAGTTTCTGACTGGTTCTGCTCCGTTCGAATCAGAGAAATCCGAGGATACATATCGGAAAATCTGCAAGGAGGAGGTTCGCTTTCCCTCTCATGTGTCGGAGTTGGCAAGAGACCTGATACGCCAGTTGCTTGCTAAGGATCCAAAGAAACGAATCTCGCTAGAGGACGCAATTAAACATCCTTGGATTGAGAAATTTGCTAAGAAGAACATCAAATGCCAAACATTCTAAACGTACACGTATAGTACTAAAGTTCACCCCAATCACATAAGTGTCACATAGTATCTGTGTTCCGGGACTGTATTGACAGAATAATTCCAACTTATCTTACGGTTTTAGTAAAGCAAATAGAATGTATATACGGGTATAAACTTAGTCCGAATGAGAATACTTGACTAGAAACGAGGTTCGTACAGATAACGAGGCGAACCGTCTCATTGCAGCCTAAAGTCGAGAAGCATGTAAGTTTGTCTAATAAATGCGTTGTAACAATGTGTTTAGTTGAACAATGGATGTTCAGTGGGTTTCGTCGTTGTCGCAGTTACTAAAATTATAAATATACGCATCGGTGTTATGATGTGATTCGAGAATATAAAAGACATTTACATTTTCAACTGACCACAATTCGCGAAAAAACTATCTTAATGATGTACGCGATTATATAGCTAAACACGTTGGAAAGGAAAATAGAAGAACCCCGTTTGACAAGTAATGGAGACCCCTTAAAATTTGTTGAAGCCGAAGACGCCCGAGCCAGAGTGCTCTCGCTACAGGAGCTAGCAGATATAAAAATGCCTGCAAGGATCAGCAGAGAGCGATCTACGGTGAAGAGCAAAATCTATCAATCTCTCTAGGCAACAATTTCGGCTGCACTTAAACCTGACATTTTCACATTCACGGTTAGGGGCTTCCCAGCAAACTTCGTAAACTGAGATACAGAAGCTGTGTTTCTACGGAGCTCTTGATGAAGGACTGCAATGCCCAAACGTTGCTTATGCTTTATCGTTTATAGGTACCATACCGACAAAGGTGTAATTCGTTCGAATTGTAAATACATTGCTGCCCACCTAGGGTGTTAATAATGAATTACACATATTCACGTAGAGAAATCCGCTTTAAAAATACACATGTTGGTATAGCTCCTTACATATTTGATTATCACAGTATTGTATTTGTGCTTTATGTAAAGCTTTTTGAAAGAGACTTGACTTGGCATAATGTGCAGACCACAGATCAATAAATAATATCTTTACGTAAATTCGACTATACGAACAACTCGCGCTTACTCGGATGAAAGCTAAGAAAAATATTTTCAAACGATGAGGACATAAGAGGAGAAATGTAAGGAATTGTAGAGAGTGAACAAATAATTGCATACACCGGACTTCAAGGTCCGATTTCAAATAACACAGGGCGAGGGCCAACCATCTGACCTCAAGAAAGTCCTAACGAAGTTATTGATGTTCTTATGAGTGCCAGCATATAATTAGCAGTGCTGCCATCTGCGACACCTGTAAAAGCCACGATATACGCGCGAGCACTGCACAAACCTTGAGAAGGAAATGGCGAAAGCAAAACGAAAACTGGCATTAAACTGAACATGCGAACGCATACAATGTTGTGCTCAACGATGAATGTGTAAACGTTATACATGAAATAAATAATGCTCATCTGTCATTCCTGGTAATATTATGTTTCATTGTAGAAGTTGGATGTAGCCAATTTAAGCTTGTGCCTAACTGGATAGCCTACCTTTTTTGTGTAAAGGGGTGTGAATGCTGTAACGAACTGAGTCGTGTGGGACTCTACCCTAGTAGTGGGATGCTGGTAGAATATCCATAAAACAGTACTATGAGCCCTTAGAAGAGGTGGCGACCGCCTAGCGGATAATGTGGTCACTCACGGGTTCCCCCACCGGTCCGACGTGCTTGTCCCGACACCTGCGAACCCGTTTGATTACAAGCCACGTCATCTGCAGATGTCATAAGCGCAATTAGATGGCCTACCTTGCCGATGTCTCCATGTTATTTATATCAGTTTGTTAGCTAAGGCGTCTATCGCTCCAAAAACATCTGGATCTATACCAATATTCTAAAAATCTACGTTGAACTGCAGACGAAGAACCCAGACATTGAAGTGCTCATGGTGAAACCTTCAGTAAGCCAATTTCGCAGCAACATGATCATGAAAATACCTTGTCAAAATTAATCCGCTGATGACATGTTAAGCTGATGGTGTTCCTGCTTGTAACGAAATCTTCAAGGATAATTAACCGTTATCATCGTTATCATGGGCATTAAAACCTGTTATAAAATAGTTTGCTCATTTCTGTGCAGCTGTCGATTGTGCTCTCAAGCGTGCACGAAATATCATGCGTCTGCCTGTCTGGCCCTAACGAAAAGTTAATTCCACTGCCTCTCTCAAATGACATGCCGAGAGCAGCTAACAACGGTATATGTATCAATGTTATACGCATGCTCAATATGAGTAATATAAATGTGATGATGAACGATGAGGAATTTCCCATATCTTGTAGCAAATTGTTCCATAGGTAAGTTGCAGCCATATTGGAGGAATTGGAGTCTGACGGAAAGAGAACATTGAAGCAATTCGAATGTGATTCCACCAACTAAATAGTAAAACAATGTGTATATATATATATAGACATCCGTGAAAGTCTTACAAATTTATTTTCCGTATATTACATTAGGTATATGTTACATGTACCACGATGGATTAGCTAAGCCAATGTGCCTAGTGATATTTATATATATATATATTTTTTTTTGCGGGAATCACATTTGAATTGCATAAATTTTTAATTCTCGTCAAAATCCTAAGATAGCACTAATAAAATAATCCTGTGTGAATCGCAGTTTGTTAAAGAGAACAATTTGTTAAGTGTTAGCGAAGAAAGCAATTCGATAGCTGATCTGAAGTATGTTCAATGATTACTAAAGGTTTAAGACATGCCATGGATGTCACTATTGCCCGTTTCAATTAATATTTGAACATAATTTGAATCCGCTCATATTTGCTTTAATTTTTGCATTTTTTAAAAATTATTTTCATTTAAAAGAAAAACATTTTAATGGCTTTTATTGAAGCAAAATTATCGTTTGGACTACATCATCACTAAAAAATTGCACACGTAGTCAAATATTTGTCGATATCAATACTTGTTCCTTTTAGACAGATGCGGCAGTGGTATTAAAGCTACGGATATTTTTTTTAAAGTTTTCGATTTTTTGGTGGCGTCTTCCAAAACTTGCCAAAATGTATTTTAAATGCTGGTCCAGCCGTATCATTTTAGTTAAACATTTCAGTTGTCTTGCATTTTTAAAAATCCTTATATATAACCTTTTAACGTAAGCAATTCGCTAATGGAATTAGTTGTTTACTTATTTATGTCGCTTAGGGTGTTTACAAGTGGCATTTTCATATGTCAGCAAAGCAAAGCACCTCACTTAGAGCAAATATATCATTTTTTACTTTTCTGCGATACAATTCTGAGATTTCTTGCAGTCTCACTTTAAAAGACCTGAATTGATTTACGTTGTCAGCAATCCTACTTTAAAATGCCCTGAACTGAATAAGTTGTATGCATCAAAGCAATGATCTCTGTTGGTTTGCGATTGCACGTTCGGCTAATCTTTGCTACTGAATGCGGTGAAATTGTCTTGAACATTATAAAAACTTAGAACACGCCCGGTGTATGGCACAAGGTATTGTACGTATATGTATGTGGGTGCCCTTTGAAAAACTCTCTCGGTAAAACTTAAAATTGTCAGAGTGCAGAGCAAACCAAACGACAAATCAGAAGTCCCCCCCTTTAAACCGCGTAAAATGTATCAATGGTCAGGCGTCAAACAAATAATTAAATGGAGTCACGGCAGACGTCAAAACGGCAGTTGACATAACGATAAAGTGATTGAGCCTCCCCGGGCCATTTTTACCTTATAGGGAGGTCTTGTTTATTGTAGAACCCCTCATAATCCTAAGTGTATGCTTGCGCTTTTTAGGTCAGAGGAGATTCAAAGTGAGCACTGAGCGCGATGGCAAGGGCTCCGTTACCATAAGAGGTGGAGCAACCAAATTCAACACAGATTAGCATCTGTCTGTCAGCTCGCATACAAGTTGAAGTGAGCTGTTTTTATTGCAGCATTGAAAAACACGTTATCCGTACCTATACTTTCCGTCCTCGTAGCCTAATTAATGGAACAAAATACATAAACGCATATGCTTGATCAAGTTCTATGGTATAATAGCATCGTATCATCGTAATGCTTGATCAAGTTCTATTGTATAATAGCATCGTATCCCTCGTTGCGGGTGATAAATAAGAAAATGCTTCTACTCTAAAACCTAAAGTAAAAACCTTTCCTCGAAGAACTCGGCAAGCTGTCGGCAGTGTAATAACAGTAATTTATACCGTATGGATTCACCACGCATGCAGTCACCGCATATACGAACGCTCGTACCCGACACTGTTCATTGTCACACACTCAATTCAACCACACAATATCCTCCGACTCTAAACTATTAAATACTAGTATTTGCGCATACGAGTGTGTGCCATGCTTTGCCCAAATAAAGAAAGCAAATCGCCTCAATATATGAACATATAGTATTTTGAGTACTTAACACCTCACCTACGCGTTTGTGATAGTACGCATAACAGTAAGTTTACACGTATGCCACTGATGTCAAGTGTCGACAGCGATTCATAATAACCTGGACTGGACCTCTTAGGACAGCCGAGTCAACTTCCGCATTATTGGGTCAAACCCTAGATGATCAAGTCTGTTAGTCCAACACTGTTAGTAACTAATAAAAGTAATGTCATTAAAAACACTTACGGTGGACAAAAACACAGTGTTTGATATTTCGTGGGGATCGCACTCAAAACGAGAGTACGACTAGTTTATTTAATGTTTCAATGTTAATAGCCAAATATTAGTTGTTACTGCTACGGCATTTCTGGCAGTCCTTCCCCCGGTGATGGAAGCGACCCCACTACCGCTACTGCATTACCACGTTGAACTTCAGAGCTCTTTGAGGTACTTGACGGTCGCCTCACCCATTGGCCCTAACGTTTCAATGGCGATCGGCTGAATTATGTATTGCGGCAACAGCTCCCTGTACTTCGACAATTAGTGACTTTCAGCGGGACGAGTGCGCTCGCGCCAGCTTCCCGACTTGTGTGCGCAACTTTTTGTTTTGCTTTTGTGTATGAGCTACGATTGTCGGATCGTACTCTCAGAGAAGAGGCGCAATGCATTCGCTCAATTAAATACCGTCACGCGAATAAGAGATATGGGTGCTTTCACTTCACTGAATATATTTTCCAAGCATAAACGGTAGCCTCGATGAACTGCATATTTGCGCCAATCAGGAATCATTAGCCCACGCATTATATCTATAATGATATTATATAAAATGTAATAAAAAAAGACTGAACAACGGTGTACGACTGTAATACTACACGTTGGCATAGGGTACTCTACGATAGATCGTTTGGGTAATAAAACGCAAGTATGTTGCATATTGAATTGGAAATAAAGGAATGAAAAAAATATCCTTTGCCAGAGTCAATATTTCATTCCCATCAGACGGAAGTATTTTCCAGTCAAAACGTTTGGGAGAGACCAGAATAGGTGAGTGTCTGCAGGTGCAAGGCCCGGTAAGTATGGTGGGTGCTCCCATAGTAAGTTCCTAGCCTTGATCTTGTCTTTTTTAAGGCTGATGGTTTTCACATGAGGTCGCGTGTGTTCTTGGCGAAAGATGACTCTTTTGCTGTCCACGGCTCAATTGTTTTTTCGAAGGCGTTGAAGTTCTTGACTGTGGTCATGACGATATCCTTATCGAATGTTCCAAGTGAACGATGCCTCTGATGTCGGGCCGACAACAGAACATAGCATTAGTTGACCTGGCGTTTCGTTTGAATTGACTATGGGAACTGCCTTCGCCCTCGAACCAGAATCTCGCCAGCTTACATGCTCGTTCTCGAAGATCGATCTTTATCGCAGGTTACCAGAGTTAAGAGATCCAAGAACGTTGCTTGGCGGTGGCGATTGAGGACCTAAGTGCAGTCGCGCATGCGCTTCAATTTATTCAACTCAATTTGGGGATGCACGGTCTCTTTTATTGAGACATCTGCATTGTACGATTGCGGCCGAATATAGTCTATCGCGGCATTCACCTTGTCTAAATTGATTGAGTCGTCACCGAAGCTGGTGGAGGTGTTTCGACACGCTACAGTAGCGTTCCAAGGTTTTCGGAACTCGTACAGCAAAACACTCCGAATTATCATTTTAAATTCTCTGCTTTGCCTTCTCAGTAAGTAACTAAAGCTTTGGCGCCAAAGCAGAGCGTACCGGCGGGCGCAATAATGGTCGCTCTATCGTAAACATGTCACCCTTTCCCGTGCTGATGTTGCCTAGACGGCGCTGCAAGCTGAAACGAGTGGATACCAAAACATCAAAAAGACATGCAAAATACTCTCAAAAATGCCCCAGACAACCGCACAATACCATAGCATAGAATGATAGTCCTCAGTTATGTCGCTCACGTGCAATGATACCTTGTTTGAGATCATCAACAAACCTTCCATTACCATATAATACCCTTCAATCAAAATTCGAAGACAAACATCTTGGAGGAGAACGAGTGCTATCAAGTGGAAAATAGCACGCTCAAGTGACTTCCCTGTTATCAGAACGCGGTATACACATGATGCCAAATAGCTCTTCAACCTGATTTGGCACACAGAACACACTTGGACCCACACGCAGTGAAATTGGGTCAATTTGTTTAGGTTCTTCACAAACACCGTCTCTCTTCCCTGAACAATCGTTAGCTCGCTCTTTTTATCTCACTGTTTCTCGACCATGGACTAACATGCAAGTCGCTGCTAAATAAACGCCGGCTGGTAAGACGTCGCCTGCAGGAGCCGCTAAAGGACGCCCATCCACGTTGCTTCGTCGTAGGTAGGATTCCTTCCTGAAATGCACCAGAGCTGGCTGCAAAGCTTCACCGACATATGGTATCTCGAGACGTCTCTAGAAAAAACGCCCGATTGTTGTGTCAAACACGACATGAAGCTCACATGGCTGCCATGACTCGCCACATAACCTCACATCCACTTTGACACAGTGATATTATATTATATTGCATTTTTCTAAGACTCTCTTCACTGACATATCAGACGGTCTTCGGCTCGGCCTTCTATGAATGTACACATAAAACGAAAGGAGGAAAAGGAGCAGCGACACAAACATAGTATAAATTCTAGAGGGAACAGGCGGTACATTGCACTTTAATTTTAAACAGTATGTTTCATTGCAATGATTAGAAACAAGCTAATATGTACGTGAACTGTACACACTCTGACCAGAGGACTTAGTCTATTGAACTTAGACTAACCGAGTACGTAAGGAATGAAAACACGATCGCCTGCTGTCACCTGTAGAGTGGCTTGCTGACTCTCTGTGTCAGCTGCATTTATTGCCTCTCAGATTGTTCTCGAATGTGGGTAGAATCGATTCGGTCCGAGTAGACGTTCTATCGAATCGTCTGTACGCTTCTCGTACCTTCTCGTGCTTACTCTTTCCACTGCACGTCCGCCAGCACGTGGCGCCGAGCCGACAGCCGTGTGTCTACCTAACATGCATAGACACAACAGTGTAGCGTCGAGCCGACAGCTGTGTCTACCTGAATATGCCTAGACACAACACAAGCTATTGACAATGTTTAATAATCATAACAATAAACAAGTTTAGTGCTATGCTTATTGAAAATAATACATCAAATATGATTGAAGCAGCTACATAAAGTCAGCAATAAAAAATTAAGTCAAAGCATTCTGCGGACAGCTTTAAGCGAACCCATATCGTTCTCTGGATGCTCTCCTAATACCTCGAACAAAAATATATTAAGGGTGCTGCTGCTACCCACTATTCAATTTGTTTAGCGTCTTGCAGGCACTCCATCCTTCTGGAATGAATACGTAGTTAATATTTGCGGCTGCCTTCGACGAGCACAACGATGCTTCGTTTCTCCGACGCGTCTTACCTTCTCTCAAGTCTCACCCGCGCTTCGGGCGGTTGGATGGGGGAAACTTAATCATACTCCGAAATTCCAAATCGATATCCAGTATTTCGCGGTACTTCTTTAAATTCTACGTACCTAATAATCACTTCCGGTGACCTTAGTTTCGAAATCGGCTGCAGTGTGTTGGCGCGTGACGGGCGTACTACTGCGTCTCTACGGGAAGCAGGCAGTGTTTCGCTGTGCGTTGTAGTGTTTCAGTTGTCAGTTGTCAGTGACGTTGATCCGGCGCGGTAAGAGAGCTAGAGAAATAGAGAAACTGCGATGGTCGTCTCCGAGGCTCGCGGTGGGCGGCAGCCGACAAAACAACATTCGACGAATGAAAGCGACGACAACGACGACAACAACGACGTCGTCAACAATGACGGCCGGCTCAAAATGCTCACGAGGGATCGTATTCGGTCGAGTACCGCCGACTGAACAAGGTCCGCGGCGGCGCCGAAGAGTCGTCGCCGATCCGGGCGGTGACAGACTTCACCGAGCTAGGCCTAAACGAGAACCTCTACCGCGCAATATGCCGCAATGGGCTTCGCCAAGCCGTCGCGTATCCAGGAGACGGCGCTGCCGCTGCTGCTCGACGAGCCGCCCGTCAACATGATGGCGCAGGCGCAGTCCGGTACGGGCAAGACTGCCGCGTTCCTGCTGGCGCGCTGGCGCGCGTCCGGCCGCAGGACAACTGTGCCGCAGGTCATGGTCATACTGCCGACGCTCGAGCTGGCCAAGCAGATCGCGAGCGAGTGCAGCCGCATGCTCGTGCATTCGCCCGACGTGCGCATACGGCACGCCGTCCGCGGACAGTGCCTGATTCGGCACAGACGATCACCGAGCACATCCTGATCGGCACGCCCGGCAAGCTGCTCGATTGGGCGCTTCGTCTGCAGCTGTTCGACATGAAGAAGGTGCGAGTGTTTGTGCTCGACGAGGCCGACGTGATGCTCGACGAGTGCGGGCACGGTGACGCCGTCATCAAGCTGCACTGTCAGCTCGATCTGGCCGCCTGCCAGATGCTGCTGTTTTCGGCAACGTTCTCCGACGAGGTGGTGCAGCTTGCCAACGTCATCATCAACCCGCCACTCGTCCGGCTGACGCTGCGTCGCGATCAGCTGGCCCTCGGCAACATCCACCACTTCCGCATGGAGACGCGCACCGAACGCGACAAGCTCGAGGCCATCTCGAACCTGTACGAGTCGCTGAGCATCGGCCAGTGCATCGTGTTCTGCCGGACGCGCGCCGACGCCAACCGTGTGTCGGCGCTGATGCGCGACCTCGGCCAGAACGTCGCCCAGCTGCATGGCGAACTCGACCCGGAACAGCGGCTGGCCACCATCGAGGGGTTCCGCCACGGCCAGCCAGAAGGTGATGGTGACGACGAACGTGTGCGCGCGCGGCATCGACATCATCCAGGTGTCGCTCGTGATCAACTTCGACCTGCCGCTGGCGCGCCGACATGTCGATCGATCTCGAACGTACTACCATCGCGTGGGACGCGCGGTCGCTTCGGCCGGCCCGGCACAGCGGTGGAACCTCGTCAATCCCGACAGGGAACGTACGAAACGCGCGCACTCGATCAGGTCGCGCACGAGCTTCAGATCAACATTCAGCTAGTCGATTTCCGGAACCACGAGCAGCAGATCGTCGAACTGATGTCAGTTCAGCCGAAGCCGACCCAAGCTGAAAAGTGACACGAGACCTTTCTTTCTCTCTCCTCTCGACAATGAATCGCCACTTAGCGATCTGTAATCATCATCGACTGCGCACACTCAGCTCAAGGGCTTATTGAGCTACGTTACCTTGACGATGTATATATATATATATATATATGCATATATACATTATACTTGTCAACTCACAATGCATCGCAGCAAAGAAACGAATTTTGACCTGGTAAATTGCTTGTTGGGTGTTGGGTGAAGAAGTACAAAGAACGAATAATAATAACAACTTACATTAGTGAGATTTTGTGGTGATACACAAAACTTTGTGCCATAAATGGACAGTTCCCATTCATAGTTAACTGCGTCTATTCCCTCTATCGTATGTATCAGTCAGAAAGCTTCGCCTGGATAATTTTTGTGCTTTCGTCATTATATGTTTGTCTCAAAATTAGCCTGCAAGGTAGCATCCTTGATTCCACGGGGTTGAGACACTCTGCGTGATTTGGTGTTTCACTAAGATTTCCGTTCACATTCTGCTAGTTGATATTCAGCTAACGCTGTGTATGTAACGGGGTCAACTCCGTTGAGCGCAGACTTAATTTATTGACTTGATTTGGCATAAACACTTCTAGGTATTGTACTGCCCCAGGTTAAATATCTCTCAGCTCTGTCGTGACTAGCGATGCAAAGGGAACGATTCCTGGCGTTTCCGTTGAGAGTATTTCGTACTGTT
>QVRM01003196.1:0-33807 GCA_003439945.1 Dermanyssus gallinae | reverse complement strand
GGGGCCCGATATTATTATTATGCAAATCTATTTGATATTTAGCAATTTGTTTATGTCAGGGCCATGCCGTCTCCCAGCATTCTAACGGTATTCACGTACGTCGTACAAACAAGCAACGCCCACGAAGCTCGTGGGTGGCATGTGTACGACGACGAACTCTCATGAAGCAACTCTGATATTGTAGGTGTTGATCAGTACGTTGCATTTGTGATCTAGACACAGCAGGGCAGCCTACAAGTTTGTGTCTGATTTTGAACTTAATGCTCTCCGGCGTATATATATATATATATATATATATATATATGGGTATTTAGTGTAGGTTGGTGTGCAAGTGGGTGCTTCTGCCGACGTGCTCTTGTACACGACAACTTAGGCGGAACATGATCGGGGATTCATGTCGGCATGATGATGATGATGATGATACAATCTATTCCATCACGGTGTCCGTGCTAGGGCAACAATTCGTTGGCCAACAAATCGTGGGTTGTTGGTGGCTCCCAATTGACAGGAGCAATAGACGACGACGACGACGATAGCAGCATACGCTGTATGCGGGGCTCGCCTTCTGTGTATTCAGTCCGTCTGTTTGCCTGTCCGTATGTACGTCCGTCCGCCAACTGACTCACTAACTGACGATTTGAACAGGCAGTCTGTTCTCTATTCTGTTCAATTCACTCTGAAATTCTCTTCCGTACGTTCCGGTAAGCGGTATTCGTTCCCTCCTCGTGCAGAAGAGATTGCCAGGCGGGGCCGGCCGGCCGGCTAGCTATTGTATCTAGACACCACAAACCACTATGTATGGCGTATAGACGTGTTTGGACCAGATGCAGTCAGCGCGTAGGTAGAATCTTTCGATCTTAATCTTTCGACGGGAGACTCGAGAGCATCGGAATTCTGGCGTCAGACGCCGTCGCTCAACACTTGACGAGGAAATGCAAGCGTCTGTTCGGGGCACATTATGGAACTAGGCTAACCCTGGGTTAGAGAACGCGGGAGTAACTATGAGTCTCTGACCGGCTTGGTCTGCTGGTGCGCGCTGACTTCCGCGCGCTGCGGGGACCTTCACGAGCCCCTATGTAAGTTAGTCAGACGGTACAAACTCCCAATAGTAACACCCCCGTGTTTCCATCTAACGGGGGGCAAGGCATACGATAGAGATTGGTCGGCAACGAATTGATATTGTTCATCCTGTCGTGGCCCATTTGAGGGCTGTTAAGGCTATTGCCAATACGGGGGAATGTGCTGCATAATGACCCCGGGCCGGACGGTTAATGCCCGGGTGACACCCGGTGGTACCGTCCGGGACGCCTGCTGCCTTGCTTAATAGGCAAAAGAGTGTGAAGTGGCCACATGAACGCAGACCGCCGGTCGAGAGGACCTTCTGGCCCTGTGATTGCACGTGATCATCACGCGCGGAGACAATAATTGTCCACTACTCCATAGTGCTAACATAGCATAGAAGTTATAAAAACCTGCTGAATTCAAGTCAGCTGACTTCAGGGAGCAAAGCGGAGTGGAGCGAGACTGCCAATGGAGACCGATGGCATCTCGCCGGTGGTTTGGAAGAGTCGGAAAGTTCGATACAGCTCGTACGCTCGTTGACGCCTGCTGCTCGGTTATATGAGTGTGTGTGTGTGTGTGTGTGTGTGTGTGTTTGTGTTCCTGCATTTTTATTTCGTACTATTTTATTCTTCTTCGTCTTCATTTCATCTTCTTTTTCTTCATCTTCCTTTCTTTTTCTTCTGCTTCATCTTCCACTTCTCTTTCTGTGTGTTTATTTTTTATAACTGTACCGAGCTGTAACGATAAACGCTGCCCGCCAGCAACGGCGGGGCGGTAGCGGCATCAGCAAGAACGGCATCGCTCTCCTGACCCAACCAGCCAGCTCGCCGGCCGGCCGCAACGGAGGTCTTTCACCCCCCAGTAATGTGTTGACGGTTCGAGACGACACTGCTACGAGAACCAGCACTGCTTTGATTCATAGTTGTTGCTTTGTTGTTTTTTGTTTGTTTGCTCTTTCTTGTTGTGTCTCCTGAGGGGGGTGGTGGCTCAATATGCAGCGATCAACTACAGCCAAAACACCGTAATTACTATCAATACTAACAATACTAGCGTCAGTAACGAATGTAAACACAACAACAACAAAAACAACAACAACGACGACGACGACGACTACAAACACAGCAGTATAGACAACAGGAACTACAGACACAGCAACAACGATGGCATAGAAACAACAATAACAACAGCAACGACAACAAGCACAGCAACTACAGCAACAACAAAACAGTGACAAACTTTTAGTCAATGCTTACTCAATTAATACTCGCAGATAATAAATAGCTCACCGAGAGTTACAGACAGGCCAATAAAGATAGAACAGCTATACCAGCGCGCAATAATATCATTCGATATCAACAACAATAAGAGTAACAGCAACAACAACAACAAACAACAACAACAACAACAGCAGCAACGGTGTGTCCTATCTACAAATGTAAGCGTGCAATTGACCTGGGAAAATCGTATAGACACACAAGAGAAAGAGCCATCGACAATGTAGCGCTTGTTAGCACACAGGTACTGTGCAATTGGCAAAATGATTCTTTAGTAGACTTCAGTCACTCAAGTCAAATAATTAGTTAATTAAATTATTATTATTATTATTATTATTATTATTATTATAAGCACGCACAGATACACGTCCAACAATAACTCTAAGGTTCAACTCAATCAAAGAAATGATCATTTCCGTAGTCGCCTCCGTAGACGTGGCGGGAACAACGTGCCCCTATGCGTATACCAACCACATAAGCTGGTGTGTCATATCGTGCGATCATGTGCTCGCCATTATCATCACCATTTAGTTAGTGAATGAATTCGATGTAAATGTACTCTCTGGTAACTCACTAACTAAGTTATCATCGTCTGGTGCGCGCCAGGTGAACTTGAAGGAAGCTGTAGCTGACAGAAGCAGCTGACAGGAATGGATCGCGCACTAACACAACTCTATATATATATATATATATATATATATATATATATATATATATTATATATATATATATATTATATATATACATCGTTATATCTCTCTATATACTATATCGTATCTCTCGCTCTCTCTATACCATCTTATATTCTCTATCTCCCTCTTCCGTCTCTTATCTATACCTCTCTCTTATTCTATCCTACCTATCTATCATCTATCGTCATCTCTAGGCTCTCTCTCTCTATCGTCCCTCTCTCTAGCTCTGCCTGTCTACCTATCTCTCATTTCTCTCTCTTATATCTATAGTCTCTCCTCTCTCTCTCATCTCTCTCTCTCTCTTCTATCTCGCCTGTAAATATCTCCCAAGCGACCGCCCCTGGAGCACACAATTATCGTCGGTCGAGGTCGTCGATCTTGAATGCCGTTGCATACAAATGGCCAGTGGCTTCAACCAAAGGTGCACCTCCGCATGTCCGAATCCAGCAGATGATCTTCACACACTGTTTCTGTTGCTTGCGTCTCTACTACTTGGGTTCATCGCGTCGCCCGAAAGTCAGTTCGTTCCAGGCGCACCCAAACACACACAAACAAATTACATACACAGACCATTCGATTAACTTACAGCAGCACCACGTACTGCGCGCCACACAATTACAGGCGATGATGATGATGATGATGATGAAGATAATAAACCATAGGTAGGTACATAGATAGATAAATAAAAAACTAAAAAGATTGTGATGGACAAATAAATGGATTGGTTGATTGATTGATTGCTGGATGATGCGCAAATTCATGGGTGGCCCTCTCGTTCATTGGCCGTGGTGGTTGTTTTACGGTAGGTTTTCTTGTAGCAGCAGCAGCAGCAGAAGAAACAGCGGCCTACTAGATGCGACAGAATTAGTCCCTTTTAAATTGGCTATTACGTCGATGTGTAGTAACAACAACAACAAGAGCAGTAACAGCGCAACAACAACAATAACAACAACAATTAAAATACGAACAACTACAACAACAATTAAAATACGAACAAACTACAACAACAATAACAATACGAACAACTACAACAACAATAACAATACGAACAGCTACAACAACACAATACAGATACGAACAACTACAACAACAACAACAATACAGATACGAACAACTACAACAACAACAACAATACAGATACGAACAACTACAACAACAACAACAACAATACAGATACGAACAACTACAACAGCAACAACAATAACAGCTGTAATAACAACTACAACAACAACAACAATAACAGCTGCAAAAAACAACAACAACAACAGTGACAACAGTAAATCAACTACAATACTGCCAAGCAGAGAAAAACGCCAAACAATCCCCTCCAGAACGATACCAGTAGTTCGTCGTCGAAATAGTCGAAACTACGACAACAAATCGACGACGAATCAGTGTGGCCGAAATCAGGTGGCTGCATACTACACTGCTACCCAACTCGACGAGTTCGTTTGTTGTTGTTGTTATTGTTGTTGTTGTTGTACGTCGTTAGCCGCTAGCTGTTGCTGCTACTGCTGCTGCTGATGACAATCGCGTCGGCGTATAATAATATATCAATCGATCTATCTATGTATCTCGCACAATTCGGGGATTTATTTTAGTCATCTTCTTCTTGTTCTTCTTGTTCTACACCACACGCAACGGGGACACTATGACGACGGTATGAGACGACACTATGAAGACGACAGCGTCGAATTCAACAACGTCACCACGACGAGGTTCAACTAACCAACCAATCAACCAACCAACCAACCGGTCGCCTTCGGACTCTGCTGTCGTGTTTCTCCTCCGAGAGCGAGCGGGCAATCGGAACGTAGCCAGCCAGCCAGGGAGACAGACAGCCAGATAGATAGACAGGGAACAACGGAGGGCACAACAGCAGCAGAAACGTCGTTTCTGTGTGTGACGTGAACAGGGCGGCGGCTAATGGCCGCGCCGCGTCGGTCGCGCCCCCCTGACGGCACGGCACGACACGACACAACCCGGCCCGGCCCGACCCGCCCGTCTATGAGCCAGCCAGCCAGTAATGCCGGCGGCAGCAGCAGCAGCAGCCACAGCAGGCGCGGCAAATTTGAAAATGCATCGACGTTGTTGTGTCAGTCAGCAGAGGCATTGGACACTTGTTGTGTCCAATGCCTCATCATCGTCCAGGCCGAAGAATTGCCTATATGCTGTGTTCGTAGATTTAAAAGCGGCATTTGACATAGCGCCAAGGGATAAGATAGTTAAAGAGCTAGCTAAAATGGGAGTGCCGGGAGCAATGCTGAGGTTGCTCATCAGCATCTTAACACAAAACACGTTGCTGATTGACAACGGGGTTGGCATTGCGGGGGAGGTAATTCAAACCACAGGTGTCGCGCAGGGCGATGAACTGAGTCCACTACTGTTTTCCGTTCTTCTGGGTGGGCTCCCCGAACGGATAAGGACGGGCTGGACTCGAGAGTGGGCCAAGATTTTAATGTACGCAGATGATGTAGTAATCTTTAGTTGTAGCCTTTCAGAGTGAAGCAAGCAATGGATCGGCTAGTTACATTCATGGATAAAATGGGCTTAAAGGTTAATTGGGAAAAGACAGTAGCCATGAAATTCCGAAGGGGCGGCCGTCTGGCAGGGATGACGTACTTCAAATCAGAGGAAAGGAATTAAAATTTGTAAATAAATTCACATACCTAGGGCTCACCTTAACAACACGAAGCAGTAGTTTTCGATCACACATCCAGGAGAGGGTTAGGAAGGCCACTATCGCAGCCGCGGCAATTAAATGTCCACATAAGCTCTCGGTCGATGCAGCAGTAGCCCTTTTTGGGATACAGATAGCGCCCATCGCCACATATGGCATTTCACTAATATGGGATAAGGTGGGAGTAGACGAATTGCGTTTAATCGATGGGGTAAGGTTTTTCTTTCTAAAGAGGCTTTTGCGCTTTCAAATACATGCAGAAATAGGGTGGTCCACGTGTAGGAAGGTGGCCCACTGCTGACAGAGGAGCTACAAAAACGATGGAATCTGAAGAAGACGTGCGCCTTTGACGTTTATATGCGAAATTGGCGAACCAAAATTAGCGAGGTAGACATAGGAATTTATGGGACAGCAGCAATGAGAAGCACTGGGTGGAGGGCTAGCGGGGTGAAAGATCGCCATTTAACAACGGCCTTTGCAGCCCACGGATTTCATTACGTTCTATGCAACAAGGAGGGCTTCCATGAACCACAAGACGAATGTCGATGCAAAGAATGC
This sequence comes from Dermanyssus gallinae, assembly GCA_003439945.1. Lineage (NCBI taxonomy): Eukaryota > Metazoa > Arthropoda > Arachnida > Mesostigmata > Dermanyssidae > Dermanyssus > Dermanyssus gallinae. The sequence goes on along the minus strand of QVRM01003196.1, from coordinate 27,541 downwards.
TGGAGTAAATGTGATAAATACCACGCCGCGGTTTGTCCGGCGGTTCGGTCCATAGCAGAACTGGCAAAACGCTAGCTTGATTGTTGTGTGGAAAACTGTGATGTAACATAAACACACTTACCCAGCCCGGGTGTTAATAAATAAATAATGCCTCATCATGTCTGTTGGCTGTTGCTGCTGCTAACAACAATACTACTGCTTAGTCGTATTAGTTGTGCTATGATTCTCCTCAATCAATCATCTATTTGATTGGTACCGCTATCTAACTATCTATTTATAGTCTTCTTCTTTTATCTAACTATCTAACTATCTATAACTTCTATCTATCCTATCTATCAAAATGCCTTGTCACAGATGCCGCAAACAGTAATGCTTAACAACAACAACCGCATACTCCCTCTGGGAGAATCTCTCTGGAACTTCTTCAAAACTCAATAGGAAAATGTCTAGGCTCCTACTCGTAGAAGTAACCCTTACAGCAACCTACATGAGTGGGACATCTATGTGGAATAAACTCAGTGCAACTATCTATTTTCCCGCCTGCAGTCTAACTGTCGCAAATCTTCTTACTAAAGCATTCCTTTCATGCCAAATACATGCGCTCAAAAACTGAACTGCGTACATTTATGTTGTACAACTTCCAGTGAATGATGATTAAGTGTGTTAGTGTGTTTTGACGGGTTTCGGTCTGTCATTGGGGATAAAGCCACATCTCTGAGGTGTGTGTATGTACGGCACGAAAAACTTCTAACTGAACAACTCCGTTAGTACGACAAATCCCGTAAAGGATGTCCAAAACCACAGCGAATAAGGACAATTTGGGCTTTTTTACGATTGACAAAAACTTGTAGATAATATATATCTCACTAGAAGCGCTGGACCGAAAATCGTTGCATTTCTCTCGTCGGAAGCGTGAACAAGATAGAGCTTCATGAAAAAAACATTTTGAAATGTTTATTACACTCAATTTGAGTGAAATAAACATAGTTGAAATATATATCTCGCTAGAGTAGACTTTGGACTTGAATGCTGTATTCCTCCATAAGACACTTCAGGAAAATCTTGGAAGGATGATTCGATTCACGCGAGTCGGTGCTTGAAACCGGTGAAGCTGGTAGTTGAATATAAATGGAGCTGCAAATAGTAAAAAAAATACGATCTACAGATGCGCTTCGATGCATTAATCCACCGCCTCAGAAACTACATCGAAATTGGTGAAAATTACGTCGAAATCTAAATGATTATACTTTCAGAAAACATATTTGTACTCTATTATAGGAAATGTGTATAACTTTTAAATATTTATGTATATGTGCGTTTGTATTGTACGAACATAAAGCCGTAGATCATGTTTACTTTAATACAATTATAAATACTGTACCTACCCGCATATACATCTGTTCAGTTCACATGGCGTTAGCAAAGATATCTGTTTATATTAGTCAGACTTGCATACTTCAGGGCATTTTTGAATCTGGCCGCAGTACTAACGGATACATGCTTACAACAAACAGTTCCTAAAGGCCTACTAAACCCTAAATATACTCGTATATCTGTATTTATACATCTGTATTTGCATCTGTCTATACTCACATTGCATAATTTTATGCGCTTCGCTCGCTGTTTAACGCATTAAAAGCAAAACTTGATAGCAGCACGTGGGCCCATTTTGTTAGATATGAGAATGTAAGAAAACACGCTTGCGCAGATCACACTTTCAACTCTTCCCTAGTGTTACAATAAATACTGATAAAAGAAGAGGTGGATATATTTTTTTAGACAGAGTAACTGGTATAAAGACTTTTTGCGGCGGTTACTTTATCTTCCGAGTCCTGCGCATTTTTATAGAATAGACCAGGAGTCAGGGTTCTTAAGGAGCGCCTCTACAGTGGCTTGGCATGCCAGCGCACTTCCCCGTTCTAGGTTCCGAGCGAGTAGTTCTAGCTCAGTATTTTTATAATGAGAAGGAAGGCGTCGATTGTAATGCTATATCTTTTTTACTGAGACATCTGTGCTCCCCGTTTTTTATCCGATCATGACCGATTGTAGCCCACTCCGGCATTCACCTTGTCTTGAAAATGGAAATCATGAATGCCAATTTAAGAGTGACCGGCCGTGGTGTTGAACCCACGACCTTCCGAATGCAAGGCAATGGCTTTGTCACTAAGCCACCTTGCTCACTCAACATACAGCGTCTGGAAAATTGTCATACGTTGTCAGCTGCTCCTGAGTTGCATTTATGATATAACGGGAAGCCCGCCTCACCAATGCGATGTAGGAATTGCTGAAGGCAGTTCGGCTGGGTAGCGTTCCATTGCTGTTCCAGTAGTTTAAGGTAATTAATATTAAACTGCTAATTAGTGGTCCCTCCGTCCCGTGGTTGATTGAGGAGCATCTTAAACTCGGTGGAGGGCGCTTCAAGCCGTTTTAAAGAATTGTAGAGCCAATTCGACGCCTAAGGTGTGGAGATATTGTCGGATATCAGCTAAGTTCTGTTGGTTATTCCTTCGAGTAGATCCTTAGTAAGTTCCAGGTCAGTGCCAGATCATCTGCGTAGGCGACGTGATAGACTCTCGGGGATATGGGACTGTATGTGTCCCATCATAGTTTTATTTCATACCCTTGGTTCTAGTACGGACCCCTGGAGATCCCGGCTGTATTTTAAGGCACTCCCGAAAAGGACCCCTCCGAACTCAGTCGGCCAAGACACACATTTCTCTTTCATTTTCATTTCTGACCTTGCGGTCTAAGTGTATACTTTACCGAATGTTTCCTTACAGTAATATATGCCCACTACATCTGCAATAAAAGCAAACTATATATATGTTTATAGACCAGTCAGCATATTTATTTAATTACGTTGTCCGTTACAAGTGTAAACACCGTTTGCAAATCGCTAATGCGTCAGTCGACGTCCAGGGTCAGACTAGCGCAATACACAGTAATAAGTGATATTTTCTCTCAAATGCAAACGGTGTGATACTAGGGCGGATTGGAAAGTAGTAGTTTCAGTTTTAAAAAGTTTGACCGAAACCAACAAGGTCTTCCAGTTTGTTTTGCTTAGCAGCGCCACTCATCAGCTACACCCTGGCCAAATTACGCGTGTATTGTTTGAGTTCGGTTCAAAGAAGTGAAGGAAATAAGGTTGGTTCAGCGATTTCTAAGGAGCCGAAAATGAAGGAAACAAATTTGATCAGATCATATGTTTTAAAGTGGCGGAAATGAGACGAACTGCTCAAGGTGATCAAGCAGTGTTCGAAACGTATTATAGGCAGTTCCGTCTATTTCGCGACGGGCGCAAAGAGACCGAAGATGACTCCCGTTGGGGAAGGTCTTCGACGTCAAATAATAGAAAGAAAACGTTGAATAAATTCGTGATACCGTGCACAACAATCGCCGAATTGCTATCTATTTCGTCTATAAGGAAATCATTTTCCACGAATGTTTGTCATCTAGTTTCATATAAGTCAATAAGAAATACTATTGTGAGATTTTAGGAAGATTGCGCGAGCACATACGACGCAGGAGGCCTGAACTCTAAGCAAATAACTCTTAAATCCTCCGTCCCGACATCGCTGCTTATTTCAGATTATGTGATGAAAATTTCGATTTTTATTTTTCCGCAACCTCTGTATTGACAGAACTGGCCCCGGGGGACTCATTTCTATTTTCACGAATAAAAAAAGTTTAATACACAAAGTTTTGGGACTATAACGAAGGTAAAGAAAAATTCGCAACTTAACGCGTTTTTTTCTTCGAAACAGTGGGAAAGAAGGTGACACAAGTGCACTGTAGCGGGAGCTCTTTGGTAGGGAAGAAAATACTTTGGAGAATATAATAAATATTTATTATTTCAGAATGCATCAGAACTTTATTATTTATATATATATATATATATATATATATATATATATATATATATATATATATACAGGGTAAGTCGTATCAAAATGTACTTCTTTCGAGATTTGATAGAACTCGGCAAAAAAAAATTCCCTATGGAGGGAGGACGCGGAAACGTTTTGTTTAGGAGTAAGGATGAAATTTATAAAAGTCGTTATTCTGCCTTATTTTCTTCTACATAGTTGTACAAAATCTACGTTTGCGGGAGAACCAGTCAACGCATGAAGCAACCGATCATACTAGTATGTTCGGCGGAAAAGTCTGCATAATCTGAATGACCTCTAACGCAAGCTAGCAAAAGGCGAACAGGTGAAATAAAGAAAGTCATAAAAACTTGATTTGTTGTTATAACTTACGTTGAAGCTTTCACGTGCAAAATCGTAAAATGTTGCCATTACGCTCAAAAGACGAACACTCTGTGACGATAGCAAATTTAATGCCCGTCAAAGTGATGGTGCTGCGTTACGTAGTTGCTGAGTAACTAAGCTTTTTCGACAGCCATATCGAAAGCAAAGGCATGCATACTTCCTAGCATCTTGACCTGCTTTAGCACAGAACCACTTGCGCACGTTCAGAAACACACCAGCATTTGTTTATTATAAGACGTGCTCAAAGTTCCGTCCGCCTACAACTAAACACGTTCTGTAGCAATTGCACATGCTCTCTTGCACTCGTGTAAATATGTTAGGCATTGCCCTAACGGCGTCAGCTGCGTTGAATATGCGGTCGACCAGATCTTCACGCGATTCAACGGGGGTTTCGTAGACAATACTCTTTAAGTAGCCCCACAAATGTCGAGGCTTGTTAAATCGGGGGATCGAGGTGGCCAAGCTATAGACCCGCCTCGGCCGATCCACTGATTCTCGAATGTCTCGTTTAGGTATTCTCGAACCGTAGCAGAGTTGTGTGGCGGCATTCTTAGACGAACGCTTTCCAGGACGTGTTCCAACAACTGGGGTAACGTATGGATAAAAAACGCACGAAAACTGCATCCATACAGGTACCAGTGAATTTAAACTCTGCGACCCAGTGACTATCAGCTTCGTACTGAATACTGTCGACAGTTTTTGGAGAAAGAACTTGTAGCCTATGCAGACGACCTGTCACTTACGGTACAGGCGCGAACGGCAAACCACCTCGAGGAGACAGCTAACGCTGCGCTGAAAGTGATTGAGAACTGGATGGACGAGTCCGGGCTGCAGAGGCCCCCTCAAAAAGTGAGGCCATACTGCTCATTGGCCGCAGACACTGTCGACACATTAGGCTAACATTGACAGGGGGGGAAATAAAAACCTCAAACACGGTTCGGTATCTCGGTGTCCATCTCGATTGCGGTGTACGAGGAATCACTCATATCAAGATCGCCACGGACCGCGCACTTAAAGTGATTAATGAGATTGCACGGCTTCTTCTTAACACCCACGGGGCTCGGGCGGAAAAGTGACGATTGTTCATGAAAGTAGGAGAATCAATGGCGCTGTTCGGTTCAGCCGTGTGGATGCAGCACGCGACCGCAACTCAACGCAACAGAGATCTACTACGGAGGACACAGAGAATCTGCGCTGAGGATAATTAGCGATTATAGGACCGTCAGCACACTCGCAGCGCTAGTTCCAGCCGGAACCATACCATGGGATCTCAAGGTTGACAAACGAGCAATTGTGTGGTCGGATCCCCTGTTTGATCATGACGCCCATTCGCAGATGATGGGGGAGCGGCAACGTGAGTGGGACGCCATTCAAGAAGGCGAACCTGGGTCTCCTGTTAAGACGCTTATCCCCGACATCAGGTCTTGGATGGATAGACCCGGTGGAGAACTGATCTATTACATTACACAGGTTCTTACAGGTCATGGGGAGTTCCAGGCGTATTTGACGAGGATTGGAAAGACGAATTCGGACATCTGCACTTTCTGCAACATGATAGCCCGAAACACACCGGAACATACGGTGTTCCACTGCCGGCATGGAGAGTACCAAGAGGCGGGCTGCTCGGAGATACTTTTGATCTAAAGTATGTTGTCGCACGTATGTTGGAGTCTCGAGAACAGTGAAACAGACTTGCGCGCGCAATAACAGGGATCATGACTTCATTGTAAACGATGCGGTTGGCGAAGTTATTGGCGTGATGGTGGATGTGGTCTCGGCGGCGGTCAATCTAACGGATGGGGCCCAGATATGAGCTTTGTGAGGGCCTGATTTGCAAGAAAATTTAATTTACAGAGCTTTGAACAAAAACCGGTGCGGATAGTTACAAGGTGTGATGGTATTAGAGACTCCCCCTTAACTGCGAGCAATATTAGTTTTACATATAGGACCCGCTTACGGGGGATGACAGGAGGTATGGGGGTTTTAGCAGGTAATACAAAGGCTTTGGTAGTCATCGAGCTACCAGCCGGCGTGTAGTCCTGCACAGCGTGCCTAAAAGCATTTCCCCTCCTGTATAAAAAAAAAGTTTTTGGAGAAAGTGGAAATACTGGACAGGTTCCCTGCACTTGTTCTGTTTACGGATGAGGCTTCGTTTAGCCAAAATGGTGTGTTTAATGCACACAACACTCATTGGCGGGCCTACGAAAATCCGAATATGACTCGCGGGCATAACCGCCAGGATCGCTTCTCGGTGAATGTCTGGGCGGGCATGGTGGATGACTACCTTATAGGTCCCCACATACTTCCCGCAAGATTAGATGCAGCTGCCTATCGCGCGTTATTGATTCATGCGTTACCCCAGTTTTTGGAAAGCGTCCCGGAAAGCGTTCATCTGAGAATGTGGTTCCAGCATCACGGTGCGCCGCCACACAACTCTGCTACGGTTCGACAATACCCAAACGAGACATTCGAGAATCAGTGGATCGACCGAGGCGGGTCTATAGCTTGGCCACCTCGATCCCCCGATTTAACAAGCCTCGACTTTTTTTTTGTGGTGCTAGCAGAAGAGTGTTGTCTACGAAACCCCCGTTGAATCGCGTGAAGATCTGGTTGACCGTATATTCAACGCTGCTGACGCCGTTAGGGCAATGTCTAACATATTTACACGAGTGCAAGAGAGCCTGTGCAATCGCTACAGAACGTGTTTAGTGGTAGGCGGACGGAACTTTGAGCACTTCTTATAATAAATGCAAATGTGTTTCTGAGTGTGCGCAAGTGGTTTCTGTGCTAAAGCAGGTCAAGATGCTAGAAAGTATGCATGCCTTTGCTTTCGATATGGCTGTAGAAAAAGCTTAGTTACTCAGCAACTACGTAACGCAGCAGCATCACTTTCGTACGAAAATGACGGGCATTACATTTGCTATCGTGAGAGTATTCGTCTTTTGAGCATAATGGCAATTTTTTTACGATTTTGCACGTGAAAGCTTCAACGTAAGTTATAACAACAAATCAACTTTTTATGACTTTCTTTATTTCACCTATTCGCCTTTTGCTAGCTTACGTTAGATGTCATTCAGATTATGCAGAATTTTCCGCCGAACACACTAGTATGATCGGTTGCTTCATGCGTTGGTTTTCCCGCAAACGTAGATTTTGTACAACTATGTAGAAGAAAATAAGGCAGAATAACGACTTCTATAAATTTCATCCTCACTTCTAAACAAAACGTTTCCGCGTCCTCCTTCCAGAGGGAAAAATTATTTTCTTGCCGAGTTCTATCAAACCTCGAAAGAAGTACATTTGGTACGAATGACCCTGTATATATTTACAGGGTGTTGCAGAATTTGTTTATAATAAAATATACAAATTGTAGAGCTCGTTAAAACAAATATTTTTTCCTTTGGAACATGGTCTCTGAGAAGTCTTGTTTCGGAGTGAGAGAGAGGCGTAAAAGCTAATAAAGAACTTCATTTTTGACGAATTCTCTTTTAAACGACCGTGTCGCATCTCCTGACCGGCCCTATACGCCCTTCAGAAGCAGAATTTTCTCAGCAACACGACAGTGTGTTTAGTTTCTGGTTGTCTCGCAACAGCACATTTTATGCTCCTATGTCGGGCAAAAACACTAGTGCCACAAATTGTAGTAATTTCGCTCTCACTCCGAATTAAGACTTCTCAGAGACCATGTTCCATTGAAATAATATTTGCTTTAACGATTCTGCAACACCCTGTATATATATATAGAAAATATTGTGATGATTTATTAATCATTTACAATACGTTTGCACACTCGGCAGTGCTCGCCTTAATAAAAATGGTAGTAAAAAGATGTCACGTGAGGTTAAGAATCAGCTGTCCGTGTCCTTGCTTGATGGTAGCCCCCGCTCTTAGGGACCCGGTGCGAGCGGTATATCCTCAAGGTTCCTTGCAACGTTAAGACGGTAAGATTCATAAGATTCCTCTTCGTGACGCCGAGCCCCAAGAGCGTCCTCGCAGATCCGGAGTCCCATACACCACTCATAGAGATAGTGATGGATACGAATCTGCGAGGTTTTTGCGAGTCGGGGAGCGCCGCTCTTAGGAACTCGACGTCATATTTGGTGATCTTGTCCTGGTCTGGTTCGGGCCGCAAACCTCTGCATCTAAAACCCAGACCTCGGTACGTGTTGTTATTACGAGGTCGGGCTTTAGACCCGGTGCGCCCGGTCGACGGAATACTCGCTCACGAACCACCTCATGACCCCTCTCCCGGAGAAAACGCGCCACGCGATCACAGACGTCGTCATGTCTCATTATAGTTTGTTTGTGTGTTGTATCGCACATCTGAGCGACATGAACCAACGTCTCAGGCGCATGACACCCGTGCCTACAACGTTTGTTGTAGCCCGGGCGTCCCCTGGACAATCTGGCACGCGTTGGTAGTGCCTTGATCCTATGCTTTAGTAGGTTTAAATACTCCTTACCGTGGGGTTTAAGGGGAGCTATCGTGAGTCTGTTGAGTAAGTTGAGGAGTATATCCTTGGTGGAGTCAACTCTGCCATTGCTATCAAACTCAACTCCCAGATATCTCCATCGATCGCTTATACCTTTAGCTGGCAATTGCCGCTCTCCTACGTTAAATTCTGGTATGGTATTAATAAAACCTTTACCTTCTTTCCTATTAAATAGGTGGGAGATAGTAAAGCTTTTACTAGTATTAATTTCAAGGCCTCAGGATTTCAAAAGGGGATCCGCAATATTAAGGAGCTGTTGGAGAGTAGATTTCGTCATCCGCAAAGGCTAAGCCCATAAGGCGGAAGTCATCAGTAAGTTGGTACCCTATATTAGTTTTGTCTAATTTTAAAAGAATGTCGTCGAGAACTAGATTAAATAAAAAGGGGACAGAGGATCTCCCTGCCTAACACCCCTAGTGGGCCGAAATGTGCGACATTCTTGTCCAAATTCTATGAGAGTTTTAGATGGGAGGTACAAGCGTAATATATATATATATATATATATATATATACAGAAGAGGGGGTCGATTGACTGCTAAAGATGTTATACGCAGCGGCGGCTAATCCTTGGAAGTCGTCATTTCTTTCATTATCTGGGGCTTCGGCTCCATTATACTAAGCCGACCTTCACTGCGCAAATTATAAAGACAGTGTGCACATCCCTAGTCTCTATACGGAGAGGTAGATGACGTCCGGCGACTGTCCGTCCCGATAGCAATGAACTTTTGCACCTCAAGATTGTTTCAAGGCTGATGAATGGTCCTGACAGAGTATGGGGACACCTCACTCGGGCAATGGTTTATTTGAATCGACTCTTGATCGAATAAACAGGTGGATGACTCAACATCATCTAGAGCTAGCAGCACCAAAAAACCGAGGCTCTTTTCCTAACCGGCCGCAGGCGGATGGGGCCTATTTTCCTGGAGCTCAATGGGCACGCTCTCACGCCGCCCCGCTTCGCAAAGTGCCTTTAAAGGGTTATCTTGGACACAGGTCTAACTGGCCTACCACACGTCAGGCGGGTTACGCAAAAGGTGGCCAGGGTATCGGCCTACCTGGCCCGTATAACCCGGGAGGAAGCCGCGTCCGATCCCAAACGGCGTCTACTAGCTGCTGTTGTAGAAGCGGTCGCGCTTTATGCCGCACCAGTATGGGCGGACTTAGCATTCAGGACGGTCACGGCCCGCCAGGCCCTGCACCGCTCCCAACGGGATGTGACAACACGGGTTAGCCAGGCGTACCGAACGGTCTCCACGGACGTCCTGCTTGTTCTTGCATGCCTGCTTCCATGGGACATGCTGGCGGAACAGAGGAGTAGGCGGAGATTAAACGGGGAGATATCATGGACAGAGGCTTGAGAGGCCAGACTCGCCGCTTGCGCGGAGATGTGAACCCACCCGCCTGCCGGAGACACGAGAAGTATGTGGACACGCTCCGTCATCACGGGCTTGCACAAGTGGCATACGGCACAGGGACTAATGACATACATACTACGCTCTCCAGGCGCTAAGCGGACATGGCCAGTTCCAGGCGCACATGATGAAGACCGGTAAGGCAGCGACGGACATATGCGTCCTCTATGTTGCCGGGGTGCCCGATGATTCCGCGCATACCATTGAGGCATGTACGACGTTTTCTGCGTACCGGGATAGCTCACCGTTTACCCTACATTCGGGCATCTACCGCGCAGTTGATCGTCACGCACATGGTCAATTCGACGACTAATTGGGGTGCTGGCCTAAAATACCTCGATAAGCTCATGCGCGAAAAGATGCGGCTGGAGAATAATGGCCGGGCGCGATGCCCCCCCCCCTAAATTAACCCAGCTGGACTTACCTGCTCGGGACGCACCTACAGACCTCAAAGTAATGGTTCCCAAGTCCGAACCAGGAGATTTTCCACCCCTAAAAAAATGTGTCTTCCATTATGCTTGAACAACTGAGCCGTTAACCACCATTATTTGTATACGTGTCGTCCTTTCTTTAGTTGGTAATGCGTTGCTGGAGTATGAATGGTGGTGCTTAATTGGCAAAAGCCGATTCTATGCCTCGAAATTAAACTAATCGAAAGGAAATCAGGCGGCGTTCTGCTTAATTGCCACTGAGTAAATTACCTCAAATTCTACGAGGGACATACCAAGTGGGCTAAAAGCCGTCGTTTGCGAGGAAATGTAGTTTGCCAGGTCAAGGTTATTGTACTCACTCGTGATGAAGACCCTCACGTATGTATTTCTATATGCAATGTTGAGCAAAATACAAAAAAACCCTTGGTATCAAGTGGAACCCCAGCCCAAAGGTAGTCGTGGACCGACTTTGAATTATGAGTATGCGAAGCAGAAGCGGCACGGAGGCGTGCCGTCTTAGAATAAGTACAAACCTACCTTAACTGTTGTATATCGGCTTCAAGATCCAGTTTGCATGGAGGGACAGTTCATAATTCGTACTGACCAAAACTATACCGGCCTAAAGAACCAAGGCTAGTGCCTGCACGTCCGCTCGTTGATCCGCTTAGTTTCGTTCATATTGGACTGACACGACATATGTCATCAAATGGCTGACAGTTTTGTTCGCTTTAGGCAAGGATTTGTTAAGGCTGGGCTCTCCTACAATTTTGGCATTAGAGCCAGTCTCATTGGTCGACAACGGTTTGCTGTCGAATGGTTTCCTTGTGCGAGATTTGGCAGACTTGGCGCCCAGAAGCGGATGCTAAGTGGTGGTAATGTACGTATTTCCTTGATTCTTTTTGGTTATCGTCAATGTCATTCATGTTATTACGTGTCAACGCACAGTGCTTAGTTGCAGGGTTGTCCACTAGCTTTAGAAATCCCAAGTTCGTATCTGGTATGTAATCATCGTTATTAAGTCTATTTTTTATATAGCATTGATACATCCTCTATGGAGTAATGGTTTTTCCGCATGTTAGAGGTTTGTGTGTATAGAGAGCTTACTCCTCAGGTACAGTTTACTCAGCTGGGTGACTGATTATTGTCCTGATGTACTGATTTATGTGATCACGTCTCTAGGCGAATCTATGTTGGAAGGTAAACTGTGGTGCTTAGATTTAAAGGTGACCCCATGTTGAAGGTTTGCTGGAGGTGCATAGAATGAAGCATCAATCAACGCTAGTGGGGAGTGTCGTCGATGATATAGCGTATGGTTGCCAGACTTAAAATTCTACACGCTCTGACACCAAGACATCTGTCGTTCGGTGTAATCAGTCCGAGGCAAAGGTCCAATCACTACATTTTGATTGCGCCTCGTTCATTTAGTTATCACTACTGTAACAACGATCGATTGATCTAGTTACTCGAATGTGGAGATAGACCTGCGAAAGATAGGGAGGCAAAGGTCCAATCACTACGTTTTGATTGCGCCTCGTTCATTTAGTTATCACTGCTGTAACAACGATCGATTGATCTAGTTACTCGAATGTGGAGATAGACCTGCGAAAGGAAACTGCGCATGCCACCTAACATCACATCACTTAGCAATAATACAATGTCGTTTTATTTACTTCGAATTGTTACCGCCATGTGATGTCATAATTTTATTGAACTGTTTAAATCAAGGTGGTGTACAACGGATGGCTATAGATGCATGCCGATCACTGACAAAAATCTAGCCGCTATCAAGTGGTACAAATTAGCGACGCTCAATGATGTGAAATGTATAGAATGCATGTCGTATGCAGTAAAATCCCTAACAGTAACTGCAGCTACGATACGCACCGATACGGTTATCCAATGTGAGCCAATAGTAAAACATGCGTGCGCATGATGCGACACTACTACTTCTACTAATCATGCTGAATAAGCGCTTACTTTGTGTTGAATACGCCGACCAACAATCGTCGTGAACAGGTGAGCTCGCCTGTCGGCAACACAAGTTTGTACGTTTGTGAGTGAGTCGGCGGCGCCTGAAGGACTGCTCTGCTTAATAGTGTGCGATAAAAATGCGATCAGGCTAACGCGGATGGAGATCGTTTCCAGTAACCGATTCTAGCCACGCAATAACCACGGCGAGAGAAACGATACTGAGAGGGTGAACGTCAGCGAAAAATTAGCGCTTTAGCGCAATCTTGTGCATGTGTGAACACGACGTAGTAGCTAGAGAGTAAGCTATTTCTCTCTCTAACTAGCTCGTATTCGTTCCTCAAATATAAACGAGCAGCTGTTATTATGATTACGATGCTGTGCTCGTTCGTATTGTTCGTATCCTAAGGTCGCTAATGAATGCGTTAGGTCATGGTGCACTGGTGAATGTATGCCCACCGAAGTAGGCTCATGGACAGACAGCGAAAGAGAGAGAGAGAGAGAGAGACAATAGAGATCGTCTTCGCATGCATGAAGACGCCGAAAAGGTTCGGTGTAGACGGACCTCACCGGATCGCCGTTACGGTCGGATTTGTACGGAGAGGTCTTCACACTCACTCGGGGTTTTCATCATCATTTGAGATCAGACAAGCTGGCATCATTGGTTTGGGTCCACTGCCTCGGAGGGAGTCGTCCCAACACTAGGATTAGATTACATAGGTACTAATACCTACACAAGTCGTCGTATAACACAACATTACAATGGTACTACTACAGCTATATACGTGGGCTCCGGTGTATATGTGTATGTTGTTTGTTTATATATATATATACGTCCGATATTGAAAATTGAAATATCATCGTTGCTCGAGTATAGCCTGGTGTATATATATATATATATATATATATATTTATATGGATGTACTCATGCCTGTTGACATAGATACGATAGAAAATATGGCCAATCCTGGATTTAACTACTATATGTAAAACAACATACGGTCTTAGTAGCACTGGTGTACAGGGAGCAAACACTACTACAACAAAACTACGCCAAATTCGATTTGATTGTCAAATTTGCGGAACGAAAATTGAGAGGACGCTTAGGAGGGCGTCGGTATATGTGCATTTATACATAAAGGCATAGTCCGTAAATGTGTACAGTCACATATATGTGTGGAACGGCACTGTCTCGAAGTAGAAGTAGTTACAGCTGTGTCGTTGGTATCCCCAGAATCCGCTGTTACCACAAACCCATGGAGCGCCGTGCCATGGCGCTCCGTGCTGGTCAGCAGTCAGGCTGGTGGATGAATTGGATTAAAATACACAGACAGGCAAAGTCAGTGCCACAGGTGTCATTTACATTGTTGTCATTGGTACATAGGTCAACACAATCGTAGTAACATGGGCATGGGGTGAGGCGATTCGCTATGTACGCCCTGAATGTGAATATACATGTGTACGAAACGCGTGTATAGTAAAACGAAAGAAATACGGATCATTACCGTATCCGGAAGACGTTCATGCCAATGAGCATATATATATATATATATATATATACTTGCGTGTATACAAGAATCGTAGCAACTGCCCCAGTTTACAAGGAAGACAGGTCTTATAGGTCAGTCACGGTCTGTTGACGATGTCGCCCAGATATCTTTGACCGAGGGGGAAAAATCTGGTTAGACATAGCCCGAGCCATGGTCTTGATCGGAAACTGCTAGAAACTCGAAGTCGTCGGCACTGCTCGCAAGGCTGTCGTTGGTGAGCAGATGATCGTCGAGGTCGCGAAACTCGGCTACGACGTGGGGCCCGAAGAACATCGGCAGGGAGAACTGGAATGCTGTCTTCACCGAGGAGACCCTGCTGGGTGCCGCTTTCTGCTCGACGCTCTGCGGGTCCCGGGCCAAATGCTAGAAGAAGGCCTGCGCGAGCAACGGCGTGCACGGACCCTGTTGGAAGTTGATATTAAAGCCGCGTCCGTTAAACGCCTTGTCCGATCGGAACAGGATCATCGGCGGGCCGGCGTTCTTCACCGTGATCGAGTGGCTCTCGCGACTACCCGGCGCCTGGCTGAACGCGCCGCCACAGAAGCGGTCGAGGCCGGGAATGGCAATGTAGTCGCCGGCGCACTTCGACATGCCGACGTTGGCGACACCCTGAAAGTCCATGGCTTTGCTGTCGGAGGTGGCAATTCCGAACGGCGGTACGTTCGCACCCGCATCCCGCGCAGTCTTCATGGTCGCCTCTGGCGCGCCGTACGGCGTCGTGTCGTTGGCGTCCGGCAGGAGCTCGATCTCGTCGCGCTCGGTTCGCACCGAGTACGTGATCGAGCACATATCGCGTTCGCGCCGGAAACAGATGGCATAGTCGGCTCCGTTGAGGTAGCCGAGCCTCGTTTCGTTGCGCTGGTTGTAGTTGAAGCTGCGCACGTGCCCGCTGATGCCTGTCTGGTACTGCAGACAGCCCACCGGAGCGCGGTGCTGCGAGTCGCACGGAATCATCGTGACTTTGATGCGCCAGTCGCGCTGGTAGCTTCCGATGCCGGTGATCATCTGCAGCTCGATCGGGCCTTGAACGGTGTCCACGTTGACGTACATGTGCTGTCCCGTGTTCTCGCCGCAGATGACCGGCAGCTGGTGGTTGGCGTTGCCGCCCATCACCACGAGCATGTCGTCGACACAGCTGCCGTCGCGAGGCCCAAGGATGTCGAACTTGACGAAGTCCAGCCGAAGCTGGCAGATGTCCGACTCAAAGGCGACCTTCAGCGGGCACACGTTGGCCTTGTCCTCGCGGTCGGGGTACGTGAGCGGCACGAAGTACGACACGTTATGATGCATCGTCTCGCGGCAGCTGTATGTCATGAAACAGCACACGCCGTAGCCCTCGCCGCACTCGCCATAGGCCAGCCCTTTGAGGTCTGCGCACTCCTGCTCCGTGTAGCACGTCCCGGCGAAGCCCGACTCCGTCTCGCACTCGCTGTTGGCAAAGCGGATGACGTGCAGGAAAGGGAACGGTCTGATGATGGACGACGTCGTCTCACGTCCGCTGCGCTGGGTCTTGGTCGCGGACGTCAGCGGCAGGACCTTTGGTGTAGCTGCTTCACCAGCGTCCTCCTGATGATGGTCCTCAGCGTGGTTCTGCTGGGCCTTCGGCTTTCGGACGGCCGCCACCTGGTCCGCGTGCAGGATCAGGACAAAAACCGTTGCAGCTAAAGCCAATAGGAGAAGGGGCACGCCGCCCCCGCAACTGCCGTTACCGGCCCTATTCCCGCCACCGTTAACGATTCGTGATGGCCGCATCTTGCGCCAACTTACTCCAGCCAGCTGAGGTCGAGAAAAGATAGACCTCCCCTTCACACAATCACACACACACAAACACAGAAACGCCCGTAAACACTACATACACACTCATACACACTTACCCCAACTTGTGCCCACCCGCCCACCCTCCCACTAGCCTACACCTCTACGACACTAGAAGACACTGGAGATACTCCCGCCGCCGCAACAACGAAGCGCGTCGTTGTTGCAGCACCGTGGTTTTCGTGGGCTGCCGCAGCCGCGGCCGCCGAAAACACGACGTCGAGTCGAGTTGACTAGTTGCCTCACATGGTTACGCACGTCGGTCGATGACCACTAACTCCTATTGGTCATCGGACGGACGAACGGACGAAAGAAAGAGGGACGCCTGCCAGCCCACGTCGTGGCTTGGGGGCATCGTTGCCACCAGCACTGCCAACGGCTGTTCCTGCGGGGGTGCTGGTTGGTTTCGGCTGGCTGGCTGGCCTGGGCTGAGACGAGGAGGCTCGAGTCCCCGACCCGTCCCGATAACGAGCCGATGGATTCGCCGACCGTTCGTTGTGTCGCCGTGGCTTCGACTGATCGGAGCGCGATCAGATCAGTCGTAGCGATCGTAGAAGAAGCGTAGCTTAGCGACAACAACCACGTACGCTCTCAGTAGGCCAGACGATGGTCGACGAGGACGAGGTTGACGAATACGACTACTCTAACTATTACTGCGACTGCTGCTGCTGCTGCTCCTGCTGCAGCCGCTACCGCTTTCCTGCTAGTTAGGGTAGGTCTTGCCGCTGCTGCTGCTGCTGCTTCTGGTACTGCCGCGACGGCTGCCGGCTGTCTCGACCAGTCAGACCTCCGATGGTGGCGAGGGGTCCAGCTGATCACCCGTCTGGCAGAAGTCTCGTCTGGCGAGACGTCTCGCCCATGACTTTCGGGGTCGGGGGTGCCGCTCCTGTCGCAGACGCCGCCGCCGCAACCAGCACCACTGCCGCCGCCGAGGGTTCGTACACGACAGGCGCCCGCGTCGTCCAGGACGCGAGACGCGATAGATTCATTTCTCGTAGCTTCGAACGTAGCTCACACATACATATGTATGTGTTGTGGGCATATACGCAGACATACGCATGCATTCAAGCATGCAGGCGTCCATACCTACAGACAGATGAACACGCGGACAACCAATGGCACCAACAAGCAGCTCCTAGAACGTGGCGCTGCGTAGTCTCTGCACCATCCGCTTGCACACCTTGGTGTGATTGCTCTGTCTGTCTGTGTGCCTCTGAATGTCCCCCCGTTTAAAGAGAGCTCTCTTGTACGATAACATGGGTTGAGCTGAGATTTCCTGTGTGTAGTCTACGCGGTTCTTCAGGTATATATATATATATATGTGTGTGTAATTCAGTCCTTGTAAAACACAACGATGTAACACCATCTTTCATTTAGTTCAGAAATAAACTGGTGAATCATGCGTTCATAGACGCTGTCCCACAGAGTAAAACTATAGCTGCTTACGTTGCAATCTACAGCATACGGATCTTATAAGTCATGTTCTCCAGTAGACGATCACTACGATCCTCTAAATGCCCTTCGTTAGGAAAAGTAGACTCTGCTCCAGCCTAACAAATGATGGCCACTTACTTCAGACTTTAGGCATTTTCTCACCCATCCTGTGCCCCATACGAGCTTGATCTCGCCGGATCGAGGTAAATCTTCAATGCACCGAGGGCCGACCATGTTGCGATCTTCCGGATTTTCTCCCGACTCTCAACGGTATTATTTGATATTTCACTCTTAATGGGCATTGCTCAAAGAAACTTCGTTTAACAACGAGGATCGAACCGGCAAGCAACCCTAGTAGATAGGCAAACAACCCCCCGACAACTTCTTTTATAAGTGCACCCCGGAATTCTACACGCCGAAGCCTAGAAAAGTAGCTGAGAGAAGAACGTAATTCTCTAGGTGGTCTGAATAGCCGGACATGGTACGCCTGAACGCGGCCGTTGCCACACAGTTAGCAGCGGCACTGCTTGCATTCGACTATCGATAATTGACCTAAGAATACTGCTGAACAATATGATGACTACTACTACTGGCAACAAAGCCCTAGTGCAAGGCAATGTGTCAGTAGTTACGCACACGCATATGTGTCTATCCCTTATTTTGCAGTGCGCATGTTGTGCATTTTTTATTTGTTGTTGGTATTGTTGTTGTCGTTATTGTTGTTGTTGTTGTTGTTGTTGATAATGACGTTATTATTGTTGTTGTTGATGCTGCTGTTGTTGCTGTTGGCAAATGCAAGTTGCTGACAAAACCAAGACGATGCCTCGTTGTTATTCGTGTACGTGATTGTTAGTCGATCTGGCGTAGTAGTAGCAATTCGCAGCCACGCGGTCGTCGGAGCGAATAGTGGTCGTCGTTCGTCAGCAAGAGTATTGGATTGGTGGATCAGGCCCGCTCAAGAACCAGCATTCATCGTGTGCGCCCGCCGGCGTCTACGCTCATCAACCATTCCTCCCCGCCCTACAGCCCTATTCCTGCTCTTCCCAGCCCCACGTCACCCCCGCCTAGGTTGGTCGGGAACCCTGGACGTGAATTGTCGTTAATGTCGCTCTTGCTGCTGCCGTTGTTGTTGCCGTTGTTGTTGTTGCCGTCTGTCTGGTGTATCCTGTATGTTTTCCTCTCCTCGCCCCCCCCCCCCCCCCCCCCCCCGCTCGCTCTTTGTCACAGTCTCTATCAATGTCAATGTCTCTCTTTCTGCCTTCCCTTACTGTCTATATCTATCTGTCTCGTGGTCGCTCACTGTGGTCTTCGTTCCTTCTGGTTGCTTCTTGTCTGCTCTTCGATATCATCCCGTTGTTGGTTAGAGCAGCACCACTGGTCGTAGTAGTGGTAGTAGTGAGTAGTTCCAAAGTCGCAGCTTTAACTATTGCTCGAGCGACAGTATCAACAGTATCAGCAAAAGCAGCAGCAATAGGTCTGTCTACTCATGTCTGTGGCCTGCGTCCGCTTGTGTGGCTGTGTGGTTTGCTGTCTGGACGACGACCACATCAGCAACAACAACAACAACCACAACTACTACAACAGCAGCAACAGCAGCAGCAACAACTACAACGACGACCAGGACGACGAACTCCGCCATCGTAACCCCCGCCCGCCGCCCCTCGTCCTGTGCGTCTTCTTTTCCCTTCTTCGTCCTGTTGTTCACCCCCCAGCCCGACGACTCTCGACTATTCCGCGTTGTCCGTTCGTTCGTTGGTTGGTTGCTTCGTTGGCTCTGTAGGTCTTCCTGCCTACATGCCTATGTACCGACCGACCGACCAACCTCTATGCAGCATGCGTCGTGTTGATCTGTCGGTCGATATGTATGTCCACCCTTCGTCCATCCTGCACCAAGCCTGCGAAACCACGACGGCCGATGACGGTCGAACTTGATGCTGGTGGTTGGGCTTTTGCTGTCGATGCTGCTGCGTTTGCTGTCGATGCTGCTGTAGCTGATGCTGTTGTAGCTGCTGCTGTTGCTGCACTTCGGTCTGACTGCATCTACATCGAGGTCTTGAGACGCGTTGACGGACGAACGGACGGACAAACGGACGAACGGACGGACGGACGAAGACGATAGACAACGACGACGGCGGCGTTCGTTGCTCTTGCTGCTGCTGCCGCTGTTTCTGTCGTTTAGCCTGCCGCGGCTGCTGCTGCTGCTTGACTATAACCACTACGTTACGACAATAACTAAGGTACTATTGATTACTAGGGCTACTAACGCAGTACTAGTAAAAGTAAGAAAACTTTTACTGGTCTACATGAAAAGTATTTTGACGTTTACTAGTATTAGTGCGTTAGTTACTGCAGCTGCTACTACCACTGCCACCACCACCACCACCACCGAGGCGTGATAGTGATGGTGGTGGCAACGTCAATGGCTACAGAAACATCTAGTGTGGTTTCTGCGGCTAAATCTTTTCCAACCACCGACTCACCGTCGAACTTTTCACGATGTGCGGGTAGTTGGGGTTGGTAGTCGATGTGTGTGTGTGGTGTGGGGGGGGGGGCTGCGACCCCAAGAACTGCACCTTCATGGCCAAGTAGTTCAGAGCAGAACGAGAGAAAAGCTTTTGTTTTCGAATTTTGCCTATATAGGACTTTCAGTGAGATTTGGTCCAGCGTGAAATACTACAGTCTGCTCATCTTCTCATTTACGTTTTAGGCATATCCCAATCTTTTGCACATTGAAGTATTTCTAAAAGTCCATTTTTTCTTTTTCTTCTTCTTCTTTTTCTTATATTAATGCATTAGCTATATAAACTCCACTTCAAACTCAAGAAATACATCCCCACACTCATGGGATTGAAGCCACGGCCACGACTAGGCACGCCATAAGCTAGTAAAGTATTGCGCCTGACTAGCAGCTGCCCAAACCACGCCGCCACAATGTGTTTGTGCGGCTGCTGCCCTGACTGGTCCTGGTCCTGGTGCTGTTGGTCCTGCTGTCGTTCTTGCTGGTCCTGTTGTTGCTGCCCTTGTTCCTGCTGGTTTTGTTACTGCCGCGGCTGTTTCTGATACAGCCGCTGTTGCTCGTCCTGCTGCTGCGGCCGCCGCGCTGATGTTTCTGTTGATGCTGTTCCAGCTGGGTTTGCTGTTGCTGCTGTTGTTGATGATCCGGGTGTTGTTGCTGTTGTTCCCGCTAGTCCTGCCGGGAAGTCCTCTGCTCGTATCGTCGTTGTTGTTGTTGTTGTTGCTGTTGTTGTTGTTGTTGTTGTTGTTGTTGTTGTTGCTGTTGCCGTCGTCAGCATCATCATCATCATCGTCGAATCGCTGGTTAGTTTGTTCTTTCGCTCGTTCTCTTCCTCCCTCGCTGGATCGGTAGCCAGCTCGTAGCAACAACAAGAACAGCAGCAACAACAATAACATCAACAACAACAGCAACAATAGTAGAAACAGCAGCAACAACAGCACCGGGTGAAAACTGTTGTGGCGAGAGCGTCGCACCGCCACGCCGTAAACTGGCCGACATTAACTACCACGTACTATTAGTACCACGCACAAGGATATAACTAAGTTTTAACAGTTTTCTATAGCACACTATAGATACGTATTATTAAAAAAAAGAGAATTAAAACTTAGCTTTGGAAAAACCAAATGAGTGCCTCCAATGGATATATATTCCATGAGACGGTGCATAGAAGCGTACCTTGAAAGTGCGCGTTTTGATTGTGCTTCTGCCGCGACGGTGTCAAGCACGGATTCACCGGAATTAAATCGTCGTCCTGTCATTGTATTTCCTTTTCGGAAGTAGGAATATATCGCACGGTGATTCCAATTCAGATGACGCTGGTTAGTTCACTAACGTGCGGCTCTGGATGCAGCGATAAAAGCCTCAGTGTTTTCAACCTCGTGGGCTGGCGCTTTGGGGGAACCATCGCCCCCCCCCTTGAGCTCTTCATGCTGAACGCAATAAAAAGTTTGCTAGGTATTCTGTATTATACCACCTCTTGTTCTTCACTGTACAACGCCAGAAGTTCTAGATTGACCATCGTCACAATTTGATTCCTGTTGAAGAATATGGCGACCATCAGGTTGCTGTTGACTACTGCATTGGCGTTTCTCTGTTTTGAATGGAGGTGCTCCAACCTGCCTGATCATTGCAACCTCAGGGACTTTTGAGGACGTTTTCTACAGGATCTGTCGTACAGGTGGAAATGTTCACTTCGCTATTGTGTTTCGTACTATCCATACACAGGACTGTGTCATCTGTCTGTCATCGTTGCTGTTAGAGTCCTGTTAGACTGTACAGTCCTGATACATTGTACCGTCTAGAGTACATAAATTGTACAGGCTGATAACTGAACGAAGACCAATTTTTGTGCCACTGAAATCCTCGTGTTGGCCAATTTCTCACACCGTTGTCCTATGAGAATCGCCTCGAATGTTCTCTACCCAAATATCAACAAGGATGGCGCTATCCACCAGTGGACGGAGGATTTCAACTCTCACTCTACTACCTGAACAATTATGAAGTTGATTTTATAGGTTTCCATATAGTACGCTGGTACGAGCGCGACGGTCAGTTAGAGTTCTGTACTATTTCTACCAATACAGTAGTGCAATGGGGAATGGTTTGTCTGCTTCATTTTGTGTCGTTTTAGTTGTCGTTGTTATGGTGGTTTGAGTTGTTACTGTGTTTTCGTTGGTGCTGTTGATGCTGATTTTGTTGTTGTTGTTGTTGTTTTATTCTTGTTGCCGATATTCTTATTCTCTTATTGTTACTGGCTTTGATTTTATTGTTTTTGCTGTTGCTGCTATTGTTTCTCAGACTCGCAAAAGAACTTCTCCGCGCCGTTGTCTCCTCTGTCTGTGGCGTGCGTTGGCCACCTCTCACTTGATCCTCTGTTCTTCCTCTTCTTTATCTTCTTCTCATCGTCGTCGCCTCTTCCCCCCTTTATTCCCCTTTTACCCCCAAGGGGGGGTAGGGGGGCGTCTCTCCGCTGTCTGCCCCCTGCCCCGCCTTCATCTCTCGCCTCCCCCCTCCCAACTGCGATAGAGACCAGCAGCAACAGCAACAGCAGAAGGCAAAAGCCAAAACAGGGAGAGAAAGAAGCAGCCAGACAGACATATGACATCGGAGAGAGACAGACACCGCAGATAGACAGAGAGATTTAGCGGCGTTCGTACGGCGGAAGCGCGAGAGGTAGAGAGAGAGGCGAGCGAGGGTCGCGAGAGAATGCGAAACACGACAAGAAGAAAGGCCAAAGAGAGGCGATGAGAGATCGGCGTCTGACTGACCAGACTGCCGCCAGACAGCGATCCATCGATCGATCGATCGCCTGCCTCATCGAACGACCTACCTCCCGACCGCCCCCATGTTCGCCCGACCGGCCAAGCCAATGACCGACACAACTCGCAGCAGCAACAAGTGACTAATCCACGCTGGTACTAGCGCTGCTAGAACTAAGGCTGTCTTCCCCAACATCGTTGTTGTTATTTTTGCTTGTTGCTGTTGTTGTTGTTGCCGCTGCTGTTGTTGTTGCTTCTGTTGTTGTTGCTGCTTTTGTTGTTGCTGTTAATGTTGTTGCTACTGCTGCTGTTGTTGTTGTTGCTATTGTTGTTGTCGTTGCTGTTGTTGTTGTAGTAGTTGCTTCTGTTCTTGTTGTTGCTGCTGCTTCTGTTATTGTTTTTGTTGCTTCTGTTGCTGTTTTTGTTATTTCTGTTGTTGTTGCTATTTTTGTTGCTGTCCCCCCTCCCCCCTTCCTGCCTGGTGTCTTTTCATAGTCTTCTGCTTCCCCTTCCCTTTCTCGTCTTATTCCTTTTCTTCTTCTTCATCTTCAGCCATCACTATCATCAGCACTATCATCTATCGATCTATCTATCCATCCATCCAATCTCTCTTTACTCTAATCGTTTGCCTGTGCCACCACGACCACCCCCACTCCCACCTCCACCACCATGCTCCCATCCTTCCCCACCCCCCCAATGCCGACCAATACGGCGTCTGCTGCTCCTACTCCTGCTACCGCTGCTGCTGCCGCCATTGCCGCAGCCATGGCTACTCTCCGGCCGCCGCGTCAGACGCAAGACGCGTGGGGTTGCTTGGTTACTTGATGCTGGCCGTGAGGCAGCGACAGTCAGCGCAGCAGACGCGGAGACCGTTGGACGCGCCAGAAAACACAGAGATCGCTGGACGCTGGATGTGCCCGTCAAACCAGCAACAACCGCCGCCACCACCACCACAACCACCACCGCAGCTAGACACTACAAACACACGAACATTAGAAGCGAACAAAGCAAACATCATCGGTCACCTAGTTAATATGAAGACGGCAGAACACGGCGACACTAATACTGGGTGCTACAGCCGCAACAATAACAGCAACAGCAGCGACAACAACAGCAATAGCACAACCGACAGCAACAACTGCCGCAGCAGCAGCAATGTCAACAAAAACAGCACCCAGGGAAGATCAGTCCGCCAAGGGAGATCTCGACGTGTCCACAAAAACGATCCAATAAATAATGATACCATTCATATCCTTTGGGGAGAGAACCCATAGAAGATCATATCCGAAATGGCGCGTCGCCATCAGTCCATTAGTAGGACGCAAACCATTGCTAACTATCTGCTATTACCAGTATCCTTCTTCTTCTTCTTCTTATAATAATAATAATAATAATTTAATAATTAAATATTATTATTAGTCAGTTAGAAGAATACTTATTTGTTGTACGGATATTTAGACTCTGACCCTGACATTGTAGGGAACGGATATCTTGTACAGTAAGCATTCTGGATCTCTCTCGTTCGCTCACCTTTCCAAGTGCCTTGTTGTTCAGAAACAAACGTGCTCGCTTACTATGCGTATGTAAGGTCTTCCTCTGAGAGGAACGTAGGCTTTACTTTCTTCAAACATAACGTTTACAATCGTCTCGCGATACACGTCACATCACGCTTAGCTTTGTACCATATTGTGTCGGATTGGAATTTTACAGCTGATCCACTCTATGCCGCTTCACAGTATGTCGAAGTATATCCACGTTCAATGTTAAATCAAAATCCTCCCCACCTTGGTATGCTATGTCTGGCAAAAATCTAGAGCTATCAAAATAGTATCATACACAAGGTAAGACCGAATAAGAGCGCCGGAGCAGCAAATTCCTTCCGTTGCCTGGAAGACCTAAGGTTTCCTAAACCGTGTCTTACTCTACTATATTGATGCTAGTGGTTCCAGAATATTTAAGTAGAGCAAAATTTCCCACTACGCTCCTCGAATTCTGGCCTTTGCCATTGAAGGCGCATGTTTAAGTCGACTTTAAAGAGCCTTGCTGACGAATCCGGGAAGAATGCAGAAGAATCTTCTCGAAGGCTCATATGGACGTTGTTGTTCTGTTGAGCTTTTTCATACCGTGATTTTCTTTTTTGTTTTTAGGCTTCACCGTGGTAGTGCTCACCGACCCAACCACTGAAGGTCGTGCCAATTCGCTTATCCGCCCCCGATGTGTATGTGCCCTTACCCGTCCAGGAGCAATACAACCCACCACTGCACCATTCCATCCAACCGTTACTACCGCGCATCCAGTGTATATCCCCTTAGCCATCCGGGAGACTTGGGAATGCCCATTCCTAACTGGACTAATGACATCTCGTCCTAATACAGATTGTTCAGTACTAACTGTAAAAACCGTAACTCAAGAACGTTGCATATCTAGATCCAATAAGCATTACGTTTCCCCGAGTACCGCGATATTGTTTCCGTGGTAGCTTCGTAACGATAACCTAGACGTCAAAGTAGGTTGTTTTTTTATTCTATACTATTCTTCGTCCCCTACTGGCTTTGAAGCGCCGTGAAGCATATCATCAATGCACCGATGGCCCGACATGTAGAGATATTTAGGATTTCCCAACAGACCTTGTGGCAACATGACCACGGTATGGTTTATCATTTATTCCTAATACACCTAGATAATAACCCTGACTAGAGCACAAGCCCCCTAAGACCACGGCACCACACTCTTAATAATGAGCCTAGCCCTCGTTAAGGTACAAAGTGTATCCCTACGTGCCCGGTTCTGATTGGCTATCGTGAACGCCGCTTCTATACCTACCACGAAGGTAGTGTAGATACTGGATGTCCCGTTGACGTTTACTGTGCTGACTAGCTCTGGGTATCGATGAGACAATGAGTATCCGAGCGTTGATTTGATTCTTTGGCGTCCGTCCACGAGGAACCAACTCTTTATTTATTTATTAATCCAACTAGCAGAGAGCAACCAACACTGAACTGCTTATTACTTTCAGATTCCTTTAAGACTCTACAGCAACGTCAGTATGTGGGTACTCACATCGCCACTATTGCTAGATCCAAAAACAGTGGTCCTTAATGACAACAAGGCCAGCTTTATGGCAATAGCAGATGACCCCGATGAGCAAGCCAGGCTCTTCGCGGTACTTCCGCACGCAACGGGAATTACATTATCTGCCTTCTGATAAAGCTGGCATCTCACCCAACGGCATTTCCAATGTTTTTAAGGTTGGGTCATGATGTGGAGCCACAGGTTAATCTTAGGTTTAAGCTATGGTGAACCTGTAGAAATCGTTGAGCACCCTGTTTTACTATGTGCGCAGAGATGGAGACCCAAAACATTCAGATAATTAACAATACGTTCTCGGCTAGAAATCCTCCACCAATCGTTACAGCACAACGAACATAAGTACTGCAGTCGGCCATCGCCTGGAATAGTCTTTGCTGAAGTATCTGCCATTTCTGCCGCTTGGAACGTCGAAACGAACGAAAAATTTCGACGTTGAAAACGGGAGGCATTTTCCGTGTCGTTCCTCTTAGCGCCGTCGAGAGGTTCCTTATAGATATGATGATGATGATCACGATGCATAGGTTTGCCTCCGGAACCAGGCACTTGAGGTGTTCGGCCAGCCGAGAATACATGCCCTGGATAAGCGTTGTAACACGTGATGGGGGCCGAACTCCCTGTCTCTCTTCCCGTACCGCGCGCCCACCCGACAAGCATCTAGCTCAAAGGGCTACTGTCCTCAATATTTGTCTTTTCGTTCGCGGGTCAGGCTAAAGGTTGGCGCGAAGGGTGGTTGGTCATCGTCTGGTAAGTCGCAACCACTTTTCTTCTCTATTTTGCACCTGTTGTTAGCTTTATTGATTTTATCCGTTTTCCTTGCCGTTCAACAGTGTGTTGTCTGTTTGAATAATCATTCGATCTCGGTTAGAGTTGGACACCGCTAGCCGGAACGAAGCTCCAAAGCTAAAAATTCGTGATAGCTCATGTGTTTAGTGTACTGCTTAGCTGTATTCGACCCAGATGATAAACGTAATGGCCGCTATCGTTCGTCCTCTGGTGCCAATCGTTGTCGGACACCCGTCGCACTCATCAATGACACAACGCTTTTTAGTAATCTACGTAGCGCATAGTCACTACTCTCGCCTTGTTTGCACACACGAACACGATCAGCTCTAACAATGAGATCACTTCCGGGGTACTGCAGACAGCTTGAAAATTATACCGGCGGGGAATTAGGCACATCTATGCTACTATATGCACCAGTTTGTTTGTATATAGTTTGTATTACTGCAAAGCTGACAGCCAGAAACTATATAACAACATGGTCTGCGGGCCATTCTTACGCGTATTTAGTATGTTTATAATACAATATTATTTAGTATGTTTTATAATACAATACTGATTTTCGAGGTACGAATATTAGATTATCTAGTTTTATTCTACTAATCTGCCTTACAAACACTATTCTTCTGAACCATGTTTTATTATTCTGAGCGCTCTATGAACTTTAGCTTCATTTGGGCTATCACAAGGTGTTCCAGATTTAAAATTCACGAGCTTACGTCCAGTCCTTTATCGTACGCCCTGAAATCGACAGCTGGCCCACATAAGAAAGAGTTGAACTCATGGAGTCCCCCCTCATCAGGTGGTACTGACTGTGTGTAGACGAGCGGACCAGCTACGGTGGCCGAACACACCCAGCGTGTCTTAAGGGTTGTCACTGAACGCTTCTTGCGCTCTCCTGGTTCTCGATCTTACAGCAAGGCCCTGCCCCCCGACGTCCTGGGTGATACGCTAGGCTTACCTTTAAGCCGGCCCCCTAATTACAATCCCGCTGTAGCGAACGCAAACTCTTTCTTACTATTG
>QVRM01003195.1:67500-79856 GCA_003439945.1 Dermanyssus gallinae | reverse complement strand
TCGCCTTTAATTTTATACTTTAATATCGACAAACTTAGCGTTATTCGCTAGTTGGTTGGATTTTTAATTTATAGTCTATTACGCGGAAAACACAGAAACTGTTATTGGCCGTGTTTCACTCGTTATATTCTAAGAGTCCCTGTTTATTATTATTATTCTTATATTATTATTATATATTATTATTATTATTATTATTATATTATTATTATTATTATTATATATGCGTTAATCATCTGCGTCGCTTCCAAATGTTTGGACGCCTTGGATAAAAAAATAAATATAAATGTGCGCCACTGCGCATAATTGGATAATATTTTTCTTACCCCGTGCACGAATTGTGCAAAGTCCAAAAATTAAAGAAAATGTTGAGGGGTTCCCATCCTAGGCTGTCACTTCTCTGCATGACTAAAACGCGCGTTGTCCTGACAAATACCAACTCCGTTTTTGTTGATGAGTCGTAAATGCGTTTAAAACAATATTTTTTTTGGAATTTGAAAACAATGCCCCCGTGGTGTAAACCTGTCTTTCACATGTCACCAAATATACAGCACGATGTTTTTAATTCTACTTATTTGTTTTGCTGGTGTTGACCATGGGAACTGTTTGCGCCTTTGGAATGGCAAACAGAGAAATATTCCGCAAGGATAATTCTCTGTTTGCTTTTCCTGATGAAACCCATGTCCCATGGCAGGTGACCACAAGATTGAAAACTAAATGTGTAGCTCTGGCAGACAAGCTGTGAGGCGTATGTGCGCAAACAGCCCAAATTGCTGGCACGACTCAATATGGCGGCAACCGCTTACAAAGCTTAGCAGTGACTTCAATCTTGCTGAATGCTTTAAGAATGGTTGCATGCCTCAAGCTCTTGCGTGAGTTTCAAGATGGTATCTATCAGTTGTATCGTATTTTGAGGTAATGACGTCCTTCTTAAGCACCGAAGGCTTGTCGGACTTTAATTCACCTTCCAAGTTATAGTTAATTATCTATAGGCTCCAACAATTCATGGCAACTGCGGTCGCCACAAATCTTAAAGTTTTTCTCATACATTTCGGCTACGTTATGATGATTGTTAATTACCTTGCATTTACAGAAAAATGCTACACCTCAGCTTTTCTCACGCATTTAACTTCTTCGTTAACAGAATAAGGCTTTTAATTTATGCTATGTCTCAGTTATATAAACATATACATTATTGCTCTCTACATACAAATCGCTGCCGGACTAAAACCACCAAGCCTTCCGGTTAGTTTTGACTAGAAGCGCCATCTATGAGCTACGCACAGGCGACATTTCGCGTCGTCTATCAATTGAGTTTGGTTGAAAAAGTGAAGAAAACAAGGTTCGGCGATTTTTAGGAAGTCGATAGTCGAGAACCAACGAATCTGCATTAATTTCTGTGTCAAAAACCAAATCATATGTCTAAAGTGGTGGGAACGTTACGATGTGCTTATGGTATCAAACGGTGTCCCAAAACACTGCGTATACGTAGTTCCGTCGATTTTGCGAATGGACGTGAAGAGACCAATATGGCCTCCGTTCGGTAAGAGAAAAACAAACAACAGAAGAAAACGTTGAGAAGTTCGTGATATTGTACTCAACATTAGGGCTATTTATTCCTCAGCTACCTCCCTATCGTCGAGCCCCGTGGCGTGGCGCATTCCGCCTGCGCCTCGCGACCGGAGAAGACGCATAGGTGCGCGGGTTCGAGCTCGAGCCCCACCGTTGCACATTTGTATTTGTGGGGGTCCGTCTATAAAGCATTGCGAAAGCAGTCCCGTGGACGTTAAATCTTGACTGGGGTTAAGCCCGAAATCTATATATTTAGCTATCTTCCTATCTGGCAGATAATTGGGGAATTAAAAATATCTTATAGGATTAGTTGTAAAGATCTTGACCGATATTTAATGCGTCAGAAGACTGGCAGCAAAGTTCGTTTAAAAAATCTTGAATTTTCAGCAAATGAGGACCGTCGATAAATTTCCAAATATTAGCTTTAGAGAGTGATTTCAAGAGACGAGTTATGGTTATATGTGGGCTGCAAACTCCAGACCAACTCCCTACACAAAATCCTCCCAGTGGTGCTTCCATATGGGGAACCGATCGAAACGATTCAAACAGACCAGATCCAACACACCAAGTTCTTTCATTTGACACTGTTTCTTCGACTAGTCAAGTCAAGTCAAGTCAAAGCACCTTTATTCAAGGGTCATATATGCCTAAGTATACATTGTTTTTAACAAAATATTTAACCTCTGAATATAATTAGAACATACATTAGGTCTGTCGACTTCGCAGACTTCGTGGAACTCTCCACGAGAATGTGTTTGTTTATCTTCACTGAGCGCGCACTTCCAGTGATCTAACGTTCACACCACTTCGCAGTCCATTATTTATATGTTTAAACATGGTCTGGTCAGTCCCGAGACAACACAATTTTTTTATAAAGCGATAGATCACCTCGTGCGTGTAGTGTACGTATTGGCACAAGAAGATACGCTTTCACGAGGAAATATTACATCTTTTCGATATCCGTCTGATAAATTTGGCCTGTACCCTCTCAATGGCATTTATATCTTTTGCCAATAAGGAGCCCAAACCTGGCTGCAGTAGAGAAATTTGGGTAATACTAGACTTCTGTACAAAGTCACATAGAAATCAGGATTTTTAAAATAAAGCATCTAAATATGGTATTACATAGTTGTGAAGCAGAAGCAACGGTGGTAGTAATATGTTGAGAGAAGTCTAATTTGGGGGTTACAATCACACCAAGATCACGAAAAGATTTAAACTACTGGTATTGCAATCGTTAGCGAGTGTATACAGTGGCGAACTGCCATCTGACGACCACCACGGCACATTTAGGCCACAGATATTTGCATCCTATTCTCACAAACACCAGTTTTCAATATTATTAATTGCTAGTTGAATAATACTTGTGGAATTGTCGACTGCTGAGTATATTTGTAAATCGTCCGCAAATAAGAGATAAGTGACACCTTCTGGAATCACTGTTGGGAGATCGAGGGCGTATATTCTGAAGAGCAGGGGCCAATGCACGATCCTTGCGGCACCCCTGAGGTGCAGGGGAGGGGGTCACTTTCTACGTTACCAACTTTGACGGTAAAAATTTCGTCCCCAGTAAGGTATGCTTGACACCCATCGACAAGTCGTGGAGTCAAGGTCAATACTTTCTAATTTTTTGTAACATAAGTTTGTGATTCACTTTATCAAATGCCTTTGAAAAATCAAAATATATGCAATGAAATGTGTTCTACGATTATTTATGTGTAGACTCCAATCGTGGACCATGGATATAAGTGTGTCCCTGTAGAACGGCCCCTGGCAAAGCCATGCTGATTGGCGTCAACCAATTTGTTACGCACTAAAAATTTTTCAATATAATCAACGATTAACTTTCTCCATTAAAATACACGCAATGGACAGTTGAGCCACCGGCCGGTAGTTATCCACTAAATCCTTAGCACCTTTTTTGAATATAGGCGTTACAGTTGACCTTTGAAATAATAGAAGGAACTTGCCCATCACAATACGATCTCTGAAAAATATACAGTAATGGTTCGGCGATAAAATCACAAGTGTTTTTATAAACACTGGGTGGAATACCATCTGGTGTAAAACTGCACTTCTTCTTGAGTGTTTTGATCTTTTTAATTATGTCATCGATTGAGATTAAAAACTGCTTATGAATTGTTTGATTTTGGCGTCTTTCTATACGCACGCGATTTGTCAGTGAAGACGGCTGATCATCCGAGGGTGTATATACAGACTAGGGAGGTGTATATCCATCCGGAGGTGTATATACTTACAAGTAAATAATCTTCCACGAATGATTGTCACCTGGTTGTACAATGAATAAGGAACGCCAAAATTTTAAGAAGATTGCGCGACGACGCATGAGGCCTAAACTCTGAGCAAACAACTCTTAGATACTCCGTCGGCACACACATCATTACCGATTTAGGAACTGAAACCGTGCAACTTTTCCTGTTCCCATGGATGACCAGAATTTAAAAGAACAACGTTTCGAGACTATAGAGGATATAAAGAGAATTGAGCAAGAGTAACTTAACTAAATTTCGGCGGGTCCGGAGGAATTTTGAAGAAAAAAAAGCATTTTGTAAGATTAAATAAATATTCTTATTTTTGGACGTATATAAGAACTTTTCGATCCTCGTTTGTATATGTACTAATCCGTATATGCTTATCACGCATGTACGTACATTTACAAACAGGGCAGTCTTGACCTGTATGACAATTCACGCACGCATGCACGGCGTCACCGTAACAGTGTTGGCTGCATTTGCTTAGTCAGCCTCACTACGAGCCAACAGGCGTGCTCAATCATTTTTTATTCGTTTGAATGCTGAACTCTATATTGCTAGCCGATGCACCTCGGAGATCAGCGCCGTTTGTGGCAATGCCGGAAACTGGTTGTGGTTGTGGCGATCTACCACTATCTATGGTCGTAGGCACGCCATCTTTAGCTGGGGTCGTCCGCTGTCTGCAACCTCGAAGACGGTCCCGACAGACGACATTCGCAACCGGCATTTTGCCAATGCCGCTTGTTGTCGATTTTCAGATCCTACGGATGCTGAGCGCTTTTTCGTATTCGCCGGAACGCAAACTGGTCTTTCAGGTCTTCCCTATCCCCTGCCTACACTACGTACCTTGACATCGAAGTCTGGCGTCGAGACGTTGGCCGCTTGTGCCATTGTCAAGGCATTGAGTTCTGCGATGACGAAGACGATCCAACAGAGCCGCGCTAGCGGCCTCATTGTCCGTGGATAGGAAAAATGCAAGCAAAATGCACCACGTTGTATTAGGCTGAATCACGACCAAAGCCTCTCACACGGACGTAAAGGACATGGCAGCGATGAAAGACGCTCTTTAGGTGCACACACAGGTGGATCTGCTGCACTCTGCGCTTATAGCGACCCTTTCACGGTATTACTAAAGGCAAGTTTTGCAAAGGCAGATTTTGACGACGGCGACGACACTCGAGCACACTGCGACTTTAGTATGGAGAGAAGGAGCCCCGTTGAAGAAGGAGGCAAGCCTACTCTTATTGCAGCGACACTTTGCCTCGTTTGGATTTGAATTAGCGAGATAAAAGCAGGGTATACATATATAGGCCCTGATTTTACCTTGTTACACTAAAAAGGCAAGGGAAGTTCGAGTGCACCGTGTCGCCTGCTACAGTCGGTGGTATCCAGAAAAACACGTATTCTCCAAGGCAACGACGTGTGGAGAAAACGAGATAAATGTCTCTGAGTAGCTGACGTATGTTTGAGTGGCGGTTGTCTGCCCATCCACTTCCAAGCGGACCGTGATGTCTTGTCGAATCGAGTTTCAGCGTCGATCATAAATGTCACCGTAACTATTGAATCAGCTGGAAAAGTCTGTCAAACTCAGGTTTATTTCGGCACACAGTTGCGTGCATTTAATGGCGAGACATGTGCAGGGGAAACAAGTATCGCATGTAGGCCTACAGGTGACGCCGCCTTTGTATGTAAACAATTGTTTCGCTACTAGTTTAGCTCACGTAAGGTTCCTCTAACGAACAAAACTACATGAGGTGGAATTGCGTTCTGCCTGTAAAAGTATAAGATACAAATTTGCGCAAAAGCTTACTTTTCTATTAACTATAAACGCGATGAAACTAGCAGATGAGTTACATTTTAAAAATCTAGTTCATTAGGTAACTATAGAAAATGTTGGTTTCCTTTATATCAGATATTAGCAGTAGTAGTAGCACCAGCTTAGATCTACTGTTTTCTGATAAGGGTAGTAAAAGCTTAGCTCTATTCTTTTAGGCCTTCGAAATGCTATGGTACAGTCAGTTGAATGTCTGATTGTATGAGTTTCTTGCAAAAGCGCAATTCAAGTAAGCTTTTCTTTGTGTTAGTCGCTTTGCTTTGCGAAACGTGGTCGCCTCACCGAGCGTCAGCAAGCACCCGAGGCTTTCATTGCATCCACGCATTTAACCCTCTAACACTCTAACGACCGTCGACGCAAGACTCCTCACATGCTGCCGAGCGATTAGAAACGCTCGAAAGTAACTCTAAATTCCCCAAAGTGGCTTTAACTACTGCGAAGGGACGCGTTGCCGGCCGGCCCCGTCGCTCAGACAGCTGAAAGGAACTAATCTCGGCGCTGCCCGATGATGAGGCGAACGGAGGCATTGCGGCTCTTGTAATCTCGAAGGGGTCGTTTGGACGGCAAGGAAAACGCACGACACGCGATGTCGTGTCTGCTCCAGCTGATGATAGCTCCTCAGAAGTCATCAGCAAGCCGGCGGTGAGACAAACCGTCTGGCAGCGTCTTAGCCGTATTAGCGTAACGCGCTGAGCTGGGGAGCGTCCCGTCGTCCCACTTGTATCTGACTTGCCGACCGATGCACTTATGTTTACGTGGAGAACGGATACATGCGGGCCGGCCGGCTGGCTTCACGAACCGCCTACGTACTCGGCTCTGGCCCAGGTGCGTGCGGATCGGTCGAAGACAGCACTGGACAGCAAGTGATGTCTTCCACAATGATTCGGCGTGCGTCGCACAAGGTGTATGTATATGTCGATCCGAACACGCGTTAATCTAGTTTACTGGCAAAGGCACGCGTGGAACTGTTAGGGCTGCAATTGCTGCTGTAATGGACACGTGTAGGTATGGATTAGAATGGTATTCTCGACTTTACGATCCAATTAGTCAAGCGCAGGTCTCAGACAGACCACGACGCGACCACGAAAACGGGGATAACGTCTTCCATAACTAACCCAGCTTATCCAACCGTTAAAACGCATCGACAACGTCGAAAAGAAGGGCCGTAGTGATGCGAGTGCAGAGAAACAAGAGCCAGTAAGTGCCATATGTACTTTACAAAATCTTAAGAGATTTACGAAGGTCCTTCTGTCAAGTGACAATCGACGTTACATCTACAACAAAGCACCAGCTTAAGTACAACTCAAACGTTTTTGCCGTTAGTTAGATCAATATTATAATTATGTAGTTTAAAGTACAGTTGGGCGACTTTGTAGTAGATAACCTAATTTATTTGCATCCTCCAAACTGTGCACGCAGCAAAACCATTGGTTATGGTTATGACGTCGGACAGACTAAAGAGGTATATGTGACCACCGCTGAGTTGGCAACCTAACTCATTAACGCGGATATAAATATAATGTATGCAGAAGTTATAGTTCATCTCAACATTAAGATGACTCCACGTAATTGCATTGATTCATGAAACATGTTAACAATGAAGGATTAATGCCGACACCCGCGTGGCTCGTTGGTGTCATCGACCGGATGCCTGCGAACAAAACCGCATTGCCGCAGTAATGCGTAGGCACTTAGATCAGCATTCCTACTTTAATTAGCGTATGCGATTTCTGATCGTGCACAAGGCTCGTATAATACACTAAGGGAAAGCACTGGTAGTTAATTTGTCTGGATGCCTTTTCAATCAATCAAATTTATTTCACTCAAATACGATTATGTTCACGATGCTGCATGCTATTATTAAACTTAATTAGTTGTTGTCCTGCATGTTTCACCGAGAGAAAAAGTGTTGAGATCTTTCTTGCAGTGCTGGACACTCAACCGCGTGGTACTCAGCGCAGTGCTGCAAGCAGAACCGACAAATACACTGAGTACGACTTCATAAAACTCCCTACGGGAGCATGCGAGGTAATAGAACCCGTGTTCGATGTACCTGGTATAAATATAGTCGTCGAGCGTTCTTACCTCTGTCGCTGCCCGCGTGACTTTGCGTCGCCACTCTCCCAAGAAGTGCTTAAGTGGCTCCGTGATCGACATACGCAGCCTAAGCCGAAACATCTCCACCAATGGTGCACAGCCGGAGAATACATACACGAGGCAGCTTCCCGCCTTGATTGAAAGGCAGAGTACTCGCTTCACGTAGACTGTGAAGCACTTCTCAAGCCAATGAAGTTTCGCTTGAGATAGGTATTGCAACACTCTGTCTAAACTATACGCCAACTTTGGCAAAGTCTTTAGCATAAACAAGCGCATTGCCGTACCGACCGGCAGTCGTCGTACATCTCCGACCCCTCCGTAGAGAGCTGCCAGTGCCAAGTTAACACTGTTCTCGATATATGCAGTGAACGATGTTCCCCTTTAGTCCGGCGATCCAAGTATCGGAAAGAGTTTACAAACTCTAATGGCCTCCCGCAGCAGCCAATAACGTCGTTTGCAACTAAACGGCCTTCGCGACGAAACTTAATCGCCTTGGCTTTACATGAGTTTAAAGGTTACCTGCTTCATAGAGTAATAGAAAGAACGTACTTTATATATATATATATATATATATATATATATATATATATATAAAGTACGTTATTTCTATTCTTACTTATATATATATATATAAAGTGTTACAACAAATACAAAAATAACCCGTATGGGTTTGACCAACACCATTGTTTTTTGAGAAGGTTGTTTTTAATTCATTCTCCGTCCCCTACGAGTTTGAAATCGCCGTGCGGCATATCTTCAATGCACATATTTAGGATTTCTCCAACAGTCCTTATGGCAGCATGGCCGCTGACTTTCAGCGGTATGTGGTTTATCACTATTTTTAGTAAGCATCGCTCAAAGAAACGTTGATCAATATCGGGGTCGAACTGGCGACACCTCGGTAGATGACAAGCTTGACCAGTGTATTCTGTATTATATTATCAGGTGATATTTATTACATTATGTCTGTTAACATCTTAAAATCTACGTAATCTGAATTCAGGTTACGTTAACGTATATATATATATATATATATTTTTTTTTTTTTTTTTTCTTTTTTCAAAAGTATTTATTGATAATATGCTATTTCACATATTTACAATCTTTCAAAAAGTCGGCAGCAACTAGACAGTTACCACTGTGATGCCATACAGTTACTTTTGTGTTACCAAAATATGGAGCCGGAAGCTCTAAGGCGATCAAATTTCAGTATCTTAGGCCCGACCCTATGGATGTTCTTAGAAATCAAAGTTAAATTTTAGTAGAACAAAATGCGTTGTAGAACAGCTTGCATGAAGATGCTCGAATTTGCTTTTACGTATATTGATGAGCTTGTAATGGTAGAAAGCCGACGGATAAGGGACTCTTCATGCGCGTTATCAGAAAGTCATACATCCACTAATACACTCAGTACCTCGACATTCTTACGTCTTTATTTAATAGTAAAATCTTCCTATTTTGTCTCTAGGTTGTTGCCTTTATATATATATATATATATATATATATATATATATATATACGTAAAACCAAGAAAAGACGTAGGTGAAATATTGTAAACATTTATTGACTGTGCTAAAGTCAAATCATTGCTCAGTTAAATTGTATGAAATGTCATTGCAGGCATTGTGCTCACTGCCGTGCTGACCTAGCGGTGCTATGAGGAGAAAATCGCCTTTAAAGAAATAATTCCAGAAGTAATTCCTAAAGAGTTAAACGTGCTTTGCCAGCTATACATGCACTATAAGTACATCTTTATACAATATATATATATATATATATACAGATAACTCATCAATCAAGAGCCAGGTGCAGCAATTTCTGTCGCTAGAAGCTAGAAGTGAGAAGTCGAGTATTCCTCGGCTCGGACACGAGCCGGCTATCAGCTTGCGGTCATTAAATAGCATCTATTGTGCACACTTGACCATGACCTACTGCAGCAGCATCCATAGCAACAACCGATTGCCACGTTGTATCGACGACACAGCTAGCGGAAGGCCGAAAACATTCAGGAAGTGAGTTCACCGGCCGAGATTCCACAAGCCCGACAGCTCCGCTCGTCGCAAAATGACCAACTCTACAATAGCCTATTCTATCGATTCTCTCCTTGGCGCCACAAATGTCGGATGGCGGTAGTCGGCAACCTCAAAGCGGCTAAGCCCGGCTAGCGCTAATAGGCAATAACCGCTAAAAGATAGCCTTTACGGGTATAGAAGGATGGCCGGAACTAATTTTGAACGTCCGATGTACGTTGACTCAATAGTGACAAGGTTTGATCAAGATCTAAACCGACTCAAGGGTGACAATAATTGGCGCACAGGCTCGCTACACAACACAAGGTCAACTCGAACCTGGATCGCACTACCGGAACATGAGGCGATGGTGACAAAGAGGGAGCTAAAAAAATCGTATGTGGAGTATCAGCGGCACCCGTTGCCCACACGGTCGCATTAAGGGGCCTCATTGGTGCAGTGAGCATACTATTTTTGAGGAGGATCTCTTTCAGTTGAAGTTTAAAACCATTTTTAAAGCACGAGCTGGGAAAAGTTCTGTCTCTGTTTTATAAAGCTTTGAAGTAAAAGCCCTCCCCTCCCTGCCTAGACTGAAAGTAACAACCACTGCTTCATCACAGCGCCCAGTCAGCCTATACTCATTTCAGAGACCTAAACAATCAACAGCAAACTTAACCGTTTACCCAGCCGACGTACGCATGCGACCAC
This sequence comes from Dermanyssus gallinae, assembly GCA_003439945.1. Taxonomy (NCBI): domain Eukaryota; kingdom Metazoa; phylum Arthropoda; class Arachnida; order Mesostigmata; family Dermanyssidae; genus Dermanyssus; species Dermanyssus gallinae. The sequence continues at coordinate 69,366 of QVRM01003195.1, read as the reverse complement.
TGTAAAGAAATACTATGCTGCAAGATCTGCGGGCTCACCGAGCACGTACGCTCACAACGAATCCACACCTTTCAGCATTAGGATAGGCAATCAGAGTGTGGCGCAGACCTTCGACCGCTCACGGGACTATTGCTAGAAGCTGTACTAAAAACAGAGCAGTCTTAATAGGAGATGACGGCGGATGTACGGCGATATGGTGGAGGTGGCGGAAAATCCCTGATCAGACAATGGCAAGTCAAGGATAGAGGAGGGGATTCACGGGGTCCACGAGGTAGCGGTGCTGTACAACTGCAAATTTTGGTCAAATCGACATATCGAGAAATTCGTGGAATTTCCTAGATGGTATACGTAGCAGTGTACAACGAAGCGCACGGAAAGTAATCATAATCGGGGATTCTAACTCTGCCAGTACAGACTGGGGCAGCAAGACCACGCCAAAGGCGGCGCCTTCATGAGTGGATGACGAACCTAAATCTGGACGTGGTCAACGACCAACGGCCAAAATACCTTTTTGGGCGGGGTCTACACAGCTCCTCCATTGACTTTACACTAACAGAGGATACCACACTGCCAACAGTTACATTTTATATGCTCTGGTGGCACCGGCCCGGAGAATTATGGCGGCTGCCGATACAAGACGCTGGCAAATGGGTCACCTTGACCTGGTCAAACTACGCCAGGTCATGGATGAGAAACCTCTGCCGATAGTGGAGAGACCTGCGGCCAACATTCCAGGCCATTCATTACGGCCCAATTGAAGCTGGAAGCGCGCAAACGTATCGAGGGAAATGGCCAGACACACTTCTGCAAATCGCAATAGACGACAATAAAAATAATAAAAAAAACAATAATAATATAATAAAATAATACAATACAATAATAATTAATACAATACAATAATACTTATATATAATATAATAATATTTACTTATGTTTTTAATTAATAAAATTAATAAATGTTTATTTATTATATATATAATTATTTTTTTTTAATTATATATTTTTTATTATATATGTATAAATTTATTATAATAATATAATAATAATTACAATATAATCGTCTTAGACGCTAAACTTGGTCTCAGAAAATACGTGACCCTTTGTACTCCAAGCAAAAGGCACAGCAAAAACAACGCCACCTGGGCGCATTCGTGGGAGACGAAACGCCTTGCGGTAGACAAGGCTCAAGATGCTCTCTGAGGTCAGGGGCGCCGAAGAGTTTCGGACTGTCATTCCGACAGGTCTAGGCGCCTAGGAATGTGTCAGCAATGGTCGAGGTGCCACCTCAGGCATAAGATAAGTGTGCAGCGTTTTTGAGGTCAACTTAGACAGCCGTGCCTTTGGTTGTCCCAGTCGGCGTTGGATGCGTCTGATGGCTATTTTTGTTGCTGATCTTTGAAATTGGATCCTATAGCAATGGGTCTTTTCGACTGGGCAAACATTCAGATGCACATTCCAGATGTCTTCGCGTACCTTGTTTAATTGTACACGTAACTTGGGCGCGGAGGAGACGCCGTCGAACTGGCGAGAACTCAATGAACGTGAGAGGACCCTCACCTACTACCTTGAGAAAGCTACTTAGCTGGAATATCACTTTGACAGCGGTGCATGCCGAGGAAAAGGTGTCTTCGGCCAGATTCCTGAGGCTGTCGTCAGGCTGGGCTGAAGGATTATTATCGACCATCTACTTGAATGCTCCATCGTCACCAGGTAACACCATATTAGTGTCTTTTTTTGTAGAGGAGTAATCGGAAAATGCGATTTATATGCACGGGACACCACTGTGGAAAACACGTCTGTAAGTGTGGGGCTCCAACCTACTAAAAAACAGTCATCTCCCCATCCTTCCAACCGACCGGGAATTGC
>QVRM01003195.1:2500-62500 GCA_003439945.1 Dermanyssus gallinae | reverse complement strand
CGTGCGAAGACAATTGTTCTATTTTAAATGCGAATATATATATACATATTTTTATAAGACCGTCTTCTCCGGACGGCAAATTTATTTAAATTTAATAACTCTTCATTGAGCTTGAAATTTCCATTATTACATACATTCAAACAATTTATACATGTTATGTAAATTTGTATTATTATTTATTTAACTTTGCTATTCAAACAATTATAACTATTCAGTATGCACTATGCATGAAAGTTGCTTAGCAGCAACTCTTTAGACATATTGCGTTCGTTTCAAACTTTGCTTCTATATTGCCCTTTACTTATATAACTTCAAAATGGGATACGCTTCCAAACGACAATTGAGCGTTCATTCTTTGTTGATTGTTTCTGTTTTTTTCGCCGCAATTTAAGTACCGCAATAAGTGCTACTGGCTACAACAGCGCATTATCAGTGAGGTAGTACTTTCCGCAAGTCTGCCGGGTTCAGCCTGACGTAAGGTGGCTGAGCCTTGTATCCGGTTAGATCTGATACTGTTGCGCTATTTAGAAGAACAAGTGGGTTCAATTATGCCTCGAATGAATCTTCTCCCCGACGAGTTTTGAAGTAATCGCTGCAGCTGTCTCGTCGAGTTAACTGACGAAATCGGACAGACTTGTTAAGGACAACCCCGAGGCCCCTTGCGTTGTTGACGAGTGCGATCTATTGGTCTTCTAGGCGGAGGTGAGGCGCCTAGGCCGGAATCCGAGCCTGGACGGTTAGAACAAGGTCGTTAGCGTAGGCAACGAGGTCAACCCCCCGGGGGAGGTCCCTTAGCCGCAATACGTCGTTATAGATTATAATTCATATCAGGGGGCCACGTACGGAGCCCTGTGGCACCCCTGCAGTCATGTTGACAAATTTCGTTAAACCGGATTCCTTGACCTTTTTTGAAGCCAAATCATTTCAATCGAATCGCCTGTTCAGCCACGTGCTCAATCCGCTGTATAACTAACTTGCAGAGAAAGGTCTTCAACTAGCTCTCTGACGCCACTCCACGAGATTTGGATCTTGTTTGTCATCACCATGCTTACCCTCGAACAGGAGAGAAATACTGGCGACATGCCAGACATCTGCCTGATATTCCTAATTTTAGTCACAAAAGGTTTCGCCTGTGTACATACGCTAAGAGAGAGAGAGATACTGGGTTTAGTTTTTATTCTTAGTTGATCTGATCGGGTCCTGAACTTTGTCCTTAGGAGTGACCGAGAACCTGGCATAAATCCCCACTCCGAACGGCAGTTAGGCCTGTTAGATAACTCAATACTTGTCCGTAATTGAGCGGGTTTACCGCCCTACGAGGTTAGTAGCAGAACCATACGATGTTCGTAATAGAGTCTCATATAGACATTTCCACAGTCAACGTAGTTTTGGAAATATTAAGCGCAAGTCCAAAGCAAAAAACACATATTCTAATCGATAAAACCGGTAATCCTCTCAAACATGCTTTTGTTCGGCAGAGTTCAGGCTTGGACATTCAGCGTGGAAACGTCGCTTCAATTCAAAGCACGTTCAAACGGTGATCGCCGCCCGGACTATAGACCATATGCGATTAAAATAATATTGGTCCAGAAAGTACAACATCTACTTCTTAATGGCAAACTTTTATGTTATTGAAGATAAACCGTACAATACATACACACGTATGAACGTATTATATACACATTTTCAAAGGAATTATTTACTCGGAAAATTTGGAATTGTGCCTTAATGTATGTTTAACACAACATGAAGTCCAATGAATGGACCTTAAGGCCCAGTGCTGCCCGATTCTGAGATCAATTTCACCTTGCTTAAAGCTGCGCTTATTAAACATAGCCAGTAGTGAAAAGCGAACAGAGAAGGGCGATAGTAATCATGAGTCAACTTCTAACGATCATTCTTAGCAAGTGAGCTTTCTCCAGTAAATGCACAAACAAATTTAGTATACTGGGAAGGCGGTGCGTAGAGTTGACGGAAAACACCGAATGCGACGCAACAGACCGGAATAGCTTTAGAACCGGATGATCGACTACACTTACGATCAAGATGGATTGTTGTATATGCATTTGATATGCAAGCAATTTGATATATGCAAGAGCTCACGATGAAGGTAAATCGTCACATGTAAATAATCTGATATGCAAGCAAACGTTTACGATAAAGGCAGACTGCTGGATGTACATTTTATATGCAAGCAAAACTATTACAATCAGCATACATACCAAACGAAGCTGAATCCAGACATATATGAGGCAGCCAGATGTAAAGGCTCATGCATTCTAAACAGACAGATCATATATATATATATATATATATATATATCATCGACGAGGATATATATATATATATATATATATATATATATATATCATCGACGAGGACAAACTGTACGGTTAACGCGTTGTTCTGAAAATTAGGGCATCAATAATACCTAGTACTCCAGTATCCAATCTGATCGAAAACTAAAACTACCTAACCTATTACTTTGAAGAGGAGTCGCTTAGAGGTTCAAAAGTTTTAGATGTTGGTTTAAGGAATCTTTAGGGAAGACGCATTAAGGCTGAGAGGGCAGGACACAACCTTCGGACAATACGCTGTTTAAGCTAGCCATTGAGTTAGCACGGAATTAAAAAGCTGGCAAATTTACCTCATGACTTCTACTCAATCGCTCGTAAAATCTAGTCACTAGATTTACTTGCCCAGAAAGCCCTGTTCTTCTTCAGTTCAGAGAAAACTTTACAAAGAAAGCTCAAGCTGTTCCCGGAAGCTTTTTATACCGCCGGCAATGGTTGCACAGAACTGGCAGAGACCACTTTAACCCAGCCGGGATCTTGTGATGCTATTCACGCCATGGATCATACCAACTAAACTAAAACTCTGCCACAGAATAGACTTCCACCACTCTGACGTCGTCTGTGAGTGCCGCTAATGCGACCGGCCGCGTCCTATCTACCATCTTGAAACCTGTCAGAGATCTATTTCTCTTACACAGTTAGCTTTCCGATACTTTATTACTTAGAATAATTTGTTATATATATATATATATATATATATATATATATATATATATATATATATATATATATATATATATATATATATATATATGTATATGTATATGTATATATATATATATATATATATATATAGTGCAATAAATAAATTATATTCAGGATATGAAGTTTGAGTCCGACACCTGAATAGATCTGAGAGACAGATAACACTGTATACTAGCTTCTATTTGGGTGCTTTTTTATCGACAATTGCAAGGGAGTCCCTTTCTAGCGACAACAATGTCGTCTGCATGTCATATACAGGTTTGCTTGCTGAAGGGAACAAATCAAATTTGCTTTCAAATGCTCTTTTGTTGAAGTATTATCAAAGTTTCGCATATCGATTGGGCAAAATACAGCTAACATGCATTGCACAAGAGATATTTGGCGGGATTTCACGTCTATTTAGATCATTTAAATAAGATTATATAACGATAACAAGGAACGTAAAACATAACATTTTTTTTAATTTAATGATGCGACCCCCGTGGGGCTGCCGCAATATCGTTATTAAAAAAGAGAAAACAAGTTGACCAAATGGCACAGAGATAATATGAATGAGTTCAACGAAGGAAGCACCCCCACGTGCTGCAGAAGAGGGGGTGAGTAAACATCAACTCTGGATTTGACCCTTGAATGTGTTTGCCAGAGTTTAGAACTTGAAGGGTCCTAGAAGACGCGGAGTCAAACAGCGACGACAGACATATTGTATTAGATCTCGGCGCTTTTTGTTCTGGACGGGGCCCACATCTTGCGCCAACTGGCGAATAGTCAGCGCTAGCTATGTCAAAAGCAAGCTAAGGAGAGATAAGAGCAATATGAGACTTGCGGTGGGCACGAGTTGATGGAGGTGTTCACTAACTCCAACGCATAAGCATCCGTGAGTCCAGCGAAAAACTCCCTGCGGAGGCGCCGCATTACGACGTATTGGTGTATGCAGAAAATCGCTAGCAGAGCAACGCGAGCAAGACGCATAGGATTTTCATCGGTTCATGCAGAGCGGCCCGAAGCGTAAATGGAAGTGCTCTGTGATGAGACAAAGCCACCCCTAGGGGGGTAGACTGTCTAATAGCAACTAGGAAGTCCAAGGCTCTAGCCACAAGAATCCCTTAAACAAACTGGCACGGAACACTGCCCCCCTCTTACGTGCCCCACCCCCGTCACATTCAAGAAGGTGAAGGCTATGATCAGCACTAAAGACGGAAAGGGCATTATGTCATTAAGCCGAAGACAATCAAGGCCACTATTCGCAAAACACCGCAGATGTGCGTAAGTGCACTTCCTCAAGAACAATCGTTTGTTACCCACCATTGCTCGAAACACCTCATCCAATAAATTCTGCTGCGCGAGTATACTTAATGTAGTGCCGTGTGCGCCCGCAGGCGGGAACAACAAATTAAACAGCACTTGTTTATGTGCCATGACAACAGGACTACTTTCTTCTTACTTTTATTGGAGTTGTGTAGCTTTTTGGGCTAGTTAGAGATATGCAAAATAAACAAAACGCAATTCCATGGACGCTAAATGTTAGCGGAGAGTAACAGAGATTTGTTTCCACGAAATACAGCCATCGCCACATATGGATCTCCAATCTAAATAAGCATGTTAAACAATATCTTGTATTGGGTCCAATGCTAGACGGGATTCTTCAGCAACGGCTTGAAGGGCATGCCTATGTTATCTAGAATTAAAAAAATGTTTTAAGGAGGTTGTTTATGGCTATATTATCTATTGTACTTAATGTTATCTCCTTGTTCTAATTCCTAGGAAAATAACAGCGTTATAGAAGCTATTAGTCTTGCGAAGAGTCACAATAAAAAGCAACACACAACATTTGTTGGCAAGGCTTTTTGTACGATCTTGACTACAAAAAAAAGACTGTCGGATAAAAAAGGAATGGGTCTTGGGCAAAACATTCCACATTGTTAGTCTGACCGAAATATGGGATTGTTATTAAAAATAAATATTTCAAAAGGCAATTGAATCGAATTTGATTCAGGTTCGCGTATTCTAAGAAATGGAGATCTGACGCATATTATAGCATCGACGAATGTACTATATTTGCAAAAATATATATTTTGAGCAAATAACATAATATAGTCAATGAGGTTGCTGAACACTATCTAGTTACATTCTGACAAATGGGTTTACGCAGGGTGGAAAGCTTAGTCCGCTCTATTTGCTTTGCTGGCTGTTGACGTCACGGACCAATAACTAAGCATTTGGTGGTGAAAATTATTATGTACATCCACAGCCTTGCTTTGTGATCAACTGAAACTCTAAAGCGCAATTATAGTTAGTGAGCAAAGGTATGTATTCGGGCATCACATGGACCTGGCAAGCAGCGTCGCTTATAGCGCGCTGAGAGTCATTTTATAGCGCACTTAAAGGTGAAATTAAGCAATGCTTTGATATTAGCGACGCCTACAGCGCTTATCTTTTTGAAAGCAGCTCTGTGCCATTCCTTGCAGATAACTCCAGCTTCTTATGGCCTACAACTCTGTAGGCAGAAGTAAAAACTAACCATATAGTTTTCTGGACAGAAGAACAACCTATTATGACCTGACTGAGTCACTAACCTTCAGTTCTCCACAAAAACCGACTTGTTGACGCGTTACCGAATACTATAATATGTATTAACACTTTTCGTAAGTATGTTCTGCCTAAGACGCTCCCGTATAAACAGTTCATCATATTCAAGCAAAGTTCTCTCTACGGCCAAATGGGCCGTGCTTAAACATGGCGGCGGGAATTCGATCATAAAAATATTTATGCTTTCTTAACTCTCACGTAAGAACATACGTGACGGCAAACCTTGAGTTGCAAACCCACATCCACCAAGGTCTCGTCCCAACACATCTTTCTTTGTGTCAATGTGAAAAGCCTGGCCGCACTCGCTTTTGTTGTTTTTGTAGTCGAAGTCAAGTGTGCTGCGGATCAGTATGATGCCTTCGGTATGTGAGAAAAAGCGTGTCATTATCAGAACACCATCAAGCAAAGCCGTCAGACAAGACAGCCGGTTGTAGAATAGCAGGGGAGCCACTCTAGCAAATGGGATAATGTAGCTTTAGGTATTCTGTAGCCCCTCGAATCACCCCTGCCAACGAATGCAGGATATGGCTAACCAAGTTTATCACCAACCTTTATTAACCTATAAAGTCCTTTATCCTCATAATTGTTGCATGTGGTCGAGCTGCTAGCACAATGCCCCTGTCTATTTTTTTCACCATAAAATTGGTAGACAGTTGATCCATGTTTCACAAGGTGTCACGATGTGACACTTCGATCTCAAAATGTGTACCTAATTTTGGATGATAATGACGTTCCTCAAATTTCAGCACATACAAGTATATGATAGCGCCCAATATCACACTCTCCACAGAAGCTACAAACACAATCTTCAATATTAAAACAGCTGGGCTTCATGCATATGTGATGGTAATACCCGTGCCAACTTGTTCGGCAGATTAGCGAACGATTCTTTTGCATGACTCTTTTCTATCTCTGTGAACAAGAGGCGATCCAGAAGTATAGTTCTTTGCCACAAAATTTAAATGTTTGTTCTCTATAGGCTTGATATAAATCTAGAATGTGCGCTGTAAATGGTGTGTTATTAAGTGCCATATCTTCAATGAGTGTTCTCTCTCCGCACATCTCTAAGGCAAGTGTTGCCGATGCGCATTTTGGAAGCCGTAATATACGCCTAACATAGCAGGCCTTTAGTTTGTCCAGAGTTTTTAAATGGCTCAGGGTCAGGTAGGTGCAGGTGGTGCAATTGTAGAAAGACGGTATGTGGCTACAGGGAGTACTTTGATTTTAAAGCAATTCATAGCTGTTTTTACGTCCACATAATGCATTTTGCCTAACAAAAACATTGCAGACGAAGCTTTTGCTTGTATCTCCTTAATATGTCTACTAAAAGAGAGTCTAGGGGTTAGTGTGACGCCTAAATACGAGAAATGGCTAACTAATTTACGTGGTTTTCCATAAACTGATAGACCACGATCCCTGACCGCGTATGACCCTCCTCTGCTAAAACGTATGACCTTTGACTTTTCGGCGTTAATATTGAGCTTGTTTTCTTTGCACCATTTCGCGTTTCGTTGAGGTAAAATTGCAGATGGTTACGAGATTTTTGCTAAAATGACTAGGTCGTCAGCATAAAATGCAAATTACAAACAATTATGATAATGCCGTTGGCAAGATTACTTCAGGCCCCATACATCGTACTGTTATTGCAATACGACATTAAAACCTTTGTACGACACTCACCCATTGTATGTGATAGTAATTATAAAATCGTGGTATGTACCATTGGTATCAACTGCAGAAAATGTTCCACCCAGTGCTGTACTTCCTCGTTTATTGGCGTGCATAGATATAGCAGCATCGGTTTCTCGGACTTCCCAGAAAGACAGCTCATGGCATGAACGTAATCATGCACTGCTTAATAGCATTTAATACATTTATTTCACGTAGATACGAGATATTAAGTGGCGGCGTGGTCTAGGGGACTAGTGCGCTAGTCATGGCTGTTATCTACCGGGGTGTCGCCGGTTTGATGCCTGTTGTTGATCGACTTTTCGTTGAGCGATGCTCATTGAGAATGGATGATAAACCACACCGCCGAGAGTCAGCGGCCATGTTGCCACAAGGACTGTTGGGGAAACCCTATATATTTTAACATGTCCGGCCCTCGGTGCAATATACCTCTTGGCGAGTTTCAAGTCCGTTGGGGACGGAGGATGGCCTAGAATTAAAATCAGCCTCCTTAAAAAACGATATATTGTACAACGATTGTCCCCGTACTAATAAGCAGGACGGGTCTAATATAGCCCTATCTTTCCAACGTAGAAGCACTTAAAGCGTGCGCGCTCTTTTCATGAGTTGGAATGGCGTTGCAGATTTGGTAGAGTTAATTTTTGTTCTCCAGCAGTTTTTATATCGAACTCATCCACGCAGCTAAAGTTCGGATGGTATGATAAGAATTAGAGAAAAATTAGATTTTTATAGATTTTACGTACTTATGCAGGTTTTACAAAGTTATCTTCGCTCACCGGACAGTGTTTAGCAAGGCCCTAGGTACGACGGCATACGTTTGCGCGAATTGAATGTGTCAGCCCATTTGTTTTAGCCGTCTGCATTAGATACTGCTATCTTAACTTGGTCATATGATTTATAAGCCCCCTGCCTGTGTGAGTTTTAACTATTTTTGTTTAGAAAGAAACTGTGAATTCAGCAAGCAGTTTGCCCTTCACAGTTCGACCTTCTTCGCCTTTCTGTTCTGCCTTCGCGTTACGGTGATCTCCTAAGATTCGGCGGTTTACAATTGTATGAGCCTAGCACCTGGTTTAGCTAGCACTGCGGACGTCGCTAGTTTCCGTCTGAAATGCGATGTTTATTTAGATTTTTGTATTGCGTCTGTAAAGATTAACATACCTTCTTTGCTATTCTCGTAACAACGAGAGTATACGTGACTGTTCTAAGACGTACAATATATGAATTACCTTTTCTGTTATGTTATTATAGTCTGGTGATTTATTCATTTTAATATTACAACTATTCCTCTACATCAGAAACCGGCTGGACTCAATGTATAAATCTATTTGTCTACCATGGCTATGAATATGTCCGATAAAAAGTATACAAGCGGGTCGCTCGCACATTTACCGTTGTTGCATTCAAAGATGACGTGTCGATTATTTTCAGGTAGAGGCCATACATCGCTTACAAGGTGTCCCTTCTCGGCTCAGAGGAATCTGTGATTTCTAGTTAGTAGCATTTGTGTCGCATGCATCTAAGCCACATGCATTGTCGTAATGGCTCCACTGTACTCCCGCTTCTTTTTATGACTCGTGTATTAAGTGGTGGACCTAGGCCTTTCGAACAGTTTGGTGGACGTCGAATAGCTCTATTTCTGCATATCTCGTTTTTACTCCACAGACCTAGAGTTAAATGTTCGTACTCCAGCTCTAACGTCGAGTCATTTATCTTGCTGCACCGACAATAGACAAGTTCAACTTATTAATAGACCTACTTAAGCTGCAGGCTCGACACGCTGGTCATCAACGGGACATAGTTGACAATTAAGAGACTATTTTACCGCCAGTGCCGTCTGATGATAGCACTACGCCTTTAAACGTGTGCTGGGCGTTCTCGATAACTTACCCTCTGTAGAGGAAGGCTAAATTATAGGAAAACTAAGAGAACATTGCCGTAAATCAGAAGCGGTTGACGAGCTTTTGCTTGTAGGGACTGTCGTATGTTAACGCAATGTATGTTAAACGCCGAGTACTGTCAGTTTCTTCTTAATGTGTTTGCGCCGTAAAAACTTGGCAACGGAACAGTCAAGGACAGAGTATTGCCGCCTGTAAGTGAGACTCCTCTAGACTAGCACACGAATTGCCGAAAAACGCAAAGACTGTGCACCTTAACCGAATCAACACTTTACTGAGGCTGTGCTAACTCGTAAACTTGGATCCATGCAAGAACAACAGGCCACACACGAAAGCCTATATTTGAGAGCATCATATTATGATTATGGGGTTGTATGTGCTATAATGCATCTTCAAGAAAATACTAAGCGCACACCTTAGAGAATTCTTCACCCTAAACCACTTCCTAGACCCTACATCGTTATCAAAATAGTACACGATTGGACAATGATATCAAAAGCTAAACGGACGTTTCACTATGTTAAATATATCAAAAAGATTTTTTTGGCCGGTGGCAAAATCTCTTTTTCTCACCAAGATACTGTTGTTAGGATTTGCACTCGAATACTATAATCGGTCAAGTAGATGTACGAGTTATCGGCAGCTTTAGGTGTAGACTATAACCTGAATAACTTGCTTTCTATCTTATTTTGACGTTCGGCACGGCGGACACGTCTCCTTTCGGCTCTATGCCATGTTCGTCCCTAATCGTATCAAATACATTTTGTCTTAAAGTAAATAAATTGATACGCAATATCCCTGTAAACTTGTACTTTCGAAACAACTATTTCACATCATAAATTAATATACATATACTTATCTATGTAACTCTAAAGATGCGCCTTACTTTATATGTTGCTTTTCCCGCCCTACCACCCCTCCCCCCGCCCTTCACACTCTATTAGTGTGCGCCTGGGTCCACTTTCGCGTGGCAGCAGTTTTTTTTTGGTAACTTCCCTACTGTAGCCATTTTCCACTTACAGCAGCATTAACCAACGGACTCATTGGTAATTTAGCAACCATATAAGAAATTATGTGGCTCAGCAGTTCACATTTAAGCTGACAGTAGGTACCCTTGACGGTACATTTGTTCTGCAAGGAAAGGTTGAGCGGGCTGTGGCAAAGCCGCAGGTGTGCATCTGTACGCAGTCTTGATTAGTTGATTTAAAGCCTTTGACGAGGCTTTCGTTGGCTTCACGGCCTCGATAAGGTATGATATTATCTGATTTCGGCGAATAGTATTTTGGTGGAGCAATGCTTTGCTCTTCAGATAAAGCAATTTTGTGTGCTATTGAATTAGGCACATCTATTGTTATTTATTTAGGCACTATTAAGGTGCCTACAAGCTTTGGTAGTAGCTAAACTAGAGATTGAATCAGCCGAGTACCGACAAGCCAAACAAGAAGAGACCTTCAAGTTGCGTTGTGAACGATGGTGGGTGTCTCTTTCTGTACGGGGTCATTTTTGACGACGTTGGCGGCAGCCGCTAATGACGTAGCTTCGTGAAGTCACTCGGTTTAAGGGTGGGCAGCTTTGAAAGAGTATTACCTATAGGCAGTTTCTTCGGTAGCTTATGTTGGGCCGTTGACCTTTTTAGGTAGTCAACCACCATATCATGGGCATGCTTGGGTTGGCAATTTGTCATCTTGTCGGGACAGGGCCCAAGTGGGTAATACACCTGATCGAGCTGTGTCAGTCCAAGATAAGGTCTCAAGAGTGGCACTCCAACTCGAGGCCGGTGATAGAGTGAATAGCTGTGAGGCACACGTCAGAATCATAACAGCATAGACGATGACCGACTTTATGTTTGCAGAAGCGTGTTCACTCGGAAGAACTTTCACTGCACAGAGCGCTCTGAGACGGGGTCGCTTGCTACAGAAGGGCATGCATTTCTGTGTACGCAAGGTACACCGTACACGGCTATTATCATTTGTACTAGAATACCGAGTTCCTGGAGAACTATATTGCGTGCACTTGTCGGTATTTCTCGCACCAGTGCGTTAAATACCACGCAGCTTGCGTGCATAACATAGCTCGGCTATCAACTTTTTATTCGATGCTGTATGTTTCCACTTTAATATTTTAAATACTAATTTATTAGCTGAATCTCAGATTTAAACAAAATGTTACATCTACGAATGATTTAGATAACCTTTTTTGAATATATATATATATATATATATATATATATATATATGCATTAACGTTCAAAGGACCTCATATATGCAGTCAGTCAAGTGGATCATGAATATTACTTTTATATGAGTTTTGGCACAACAACAGAACTCTACGAGCTCAACACACGTACAGTCACTGAAAAAAATATAGGGCCACCCATGTTTGCCACATTTCACGCATTTATTATAACCGATTGTGTAAAGATCATAATGATACATGCTCACAGAGTAACAGCGGATACTTTTATCGACATTTGGAGTATCGGGTTACCTTAAAACACGAGATTTCGACATTTGGCACAGCTACGCTGCGAAAAAATTATAAAGTCACCACCAAGATGCATGTCTTAGCGAGTGAATTGAGTGGAATAACAACGTTTGGGCTCATTTCACGGCTCGACGGAAACGAAAGCAGACCTCCTACCAGAAATTTTTCTGTGCTGAAACGATGGGTTTGGGTCGGCGTCTCACGAGTGACGAAAATACCCAAATTAAGGCTTATAAGGATGTCGGCCTCTCTAATCGGGAAATTTCCCGTCGATTGGGGCGTTCTCGCCAAGTAGTGAACAACTTCGTGAATTTGGGTAAAAAATACGGCGTAAAAAAGAGTCCGGGGCGTCCAAATGCCATTTCGGAACGAAACAAGCGCGCAATTTTGAAGATAGCCTCGAACTCTGCGCTCTCGGCAAAGGCAATTGCGGCGGCGGCCGGTGTGCAAACGAACGTGCGAAATGTGCAAAACCTCCTCAGGAAGACACTTTGGCTCACGAGAAAAAACTTAAGATAAAACCACGATTGACCGCTGAGCATCAGAAAGCTTGTCTCGACTTTGCCCAGGTTACAATGTCATGGACCACTGAATGGCACCGAGTGCTCTTTTCGGATGAAAAAAAGTTCAATTGTGATGGACCGGATGGATTTAACTATTATTTCCACGATGTGCGCAAGGAACAACGATTTTTGTCAAAACGGCACTCAGGTGGCGGTTCGGTGATGATCTGGGCCGCTGTCGTGTATTATACAAGGTCGCCGATTGTGTTTTTAGACGGTTGTGTTAATTCGACGCGCTATAGGGATCTACTAGAAGAGCAATCCGCACATTTTGAGCTGATGGGAGAACCCGACTTTGTTTTTCAACACGATAATGCCCCGATTCACACTGCTAAGTTGATCGAAAGCTGGTTCGAACAACGCCACATTGAGGTCCTACGCTGGCCTGCAGTCTCACCTGATCTTAATATTATCGAGAATGTATGGGGCTGGCTTGCCCGAAAGGTTTACACCGACGAAAAACAATTTTCGAACCAGGTAGAACTAAAAAAAGCAATTGTGAAGGCTAGGGACGAGCTCTCGCAGAACGTCATCCAAAATTTGTTCAACACTATACCAAACCGCATTTTTTGAAGTTATCCGACGTAATGGGAAGTTTACTAAATAATAAGTATAGTTGTTAGGTGCCGTGAAATGAGCCCAAACGTTGTTATTCCACTCAATTCACTCGCTAAGACATGCATCTCGGTGGTGACTTTATAATTTTTTCGCAGCAAAGCTGTGCCAAATGTCGAAATCTCGTGTTTTAAGGTAACCCGATACTCCAAATGTCGATAAAAATATCCGCTGTTACTCTGTGAGCATGTATCATTATGATCTTTAAACAATCGGTTATAATAAATGCGTGAAATGTGGCAAACATGGGTGGCCCTATATTTTTTTCAGTGACTGTACCTATGCAAACGAATAAATTTGCTTTAAATTCGACTTCTAGTCACTTCTCGCAAAAGAAGTATATCTAATGAAGGTTATCGGTAGGACGAGCAACACATATCCTGTAGCCTTCATTTTTAGTTAACTGCTACATGTTATGCTTTCAGTTAACTGCACAGAGCAACTTCATATAAATTATATAATAAATATATCATAACTGGTGTAACTATTTCGTGTCCGTGTGACGACTGTTTGTCCCAACATTTTCGGAGCCTTGCCGTGAAAAAGGCCGGCTAAACCTCTTCTACGCAGTAGATGCAAAAGCAGCGCATAGATCTGATAGATGTTCGCGTGATTATGGAACTTGCTTTGCTTGGTTGTCGAGGCCACGTGATCGTATTGGGTGGCCGTAACTAGATAAGGGAGTCAGCCATAGTGCTGGCCCACACTAAGATATGGCCTCCCTCAAACGACACGAATGTAATCCCGTGAGGACGGTCACCTTCAAACAGTTGTTGGGGTGCGGATCCAAGATATTCCTCGAAGCGTCGGGCTCGTGCAAAACTATCATTAATGACCATGTGCGCCGAGTTCTGTTTCGTGCACAAGACAATCCGCGCTGAATTGTTGTTTCAACTAGCTCATTACAACACGCGTGGTTATCTGATCCCACCACGCAAGTGCCGAGTGCGAAACTGGCGCAAAAACAAATGGACTCATCATCGAGTAAAGGGGTACATCGTTGCAAGATAACGCTTCAAATCAGCTCCTTGTTGCGGGTGGGACATAGCTAGAATTCCACCTTTTTCTTCATGTTTTCTTTAACTCGCAAAGAACTATGGTACTTGGTAAAGATAATAATTATCCCATTAATTTCACGCATATCAATTATTTATATAACATTGTTACGTAAGGGGTAATGCAGCGATCTCTTTTTGCGGGCCAGGCAGGCAGACGCATGATACATCGTAAACGCTTGAGAGCACAGTCGACAGATGTATTTTGTGTACTTCTCGTATTCGAACAGACCAGAAGACGATAGCCATGAATTATGTATCTGGTATAACGTTGCGATTGTCACATGCAAGACCTGACATGGTGAGAGGTGAGAGACACGAGCATTCTTAGGCAAAGCTTTCGAAGGATACTGTACCGTCTTCAACCTCAAGCGATTTTTTTAGTAAGCGGTGCAAAGTCTGGCATGGGGTACACGAAGCGGTTCCTCACCCCTATTGACAAGTAGCGTACTCACTGTTCATTAGGAGACACTTTTCATACTCTATTTATACATACGTTTTGGGTCATCCTAAGCTACAAATTATATGAATAGTCCTAAAATCTCCTATATTTCAAAATTGTATTAGTGGTCGATATTAATCTAAATGTGGTGCATTAGTGGTAACATTTTGATTTTTAAAAATATCTGCCCTCCGTTACGAAGTAGGGCTATACATTGACAAAATGGTTTTTGCATATGGTACTGATGTCCGCCGATTGTCCGCTGCGATTTCCGCCTTTTTAGTTGGGCGCATTGATTTGCTTAAAATTGTTCTGCGAATTACCACTGTTATCAATATATGGCTACCCATAAGGATTTTTTTTTTTTTTTTCCCGTAAGGCAATTGCCCGTGTACGGATTTTTCATGTCATGGCTAAGTTTATTCCACTCCGGCATTTACCTTGTCTAAATTGGAAACCATGCAAACCAATTTAAGAGTGGCCGGTCTGGGTCTCGAACCCAGTCCTCCCGAATGCAAGGCAAAGGCTTTGCCACTAAGCCACCTTGCTCGGTGTAAATAATTGCTAAATACGAAGAATCAAATAAAAAAAAATATTTTTACATAATCCGCTCGTTTTCCAGGCTCCAAAAAGCGTAAATCTGGGTTATAGGAAACCGCTGTAACTGCTAGGGTATTGTTGTTCAGCATCAAAAAAGCCTTTCGCCCCAAGTGTGCCCACTGCAGCAATGAACTCGACGGGGGCAGAGATAGCATTGGTTTTTACTAGGCTGGAGCTTCGCACTACCGGTCCACACTTGCAAACAAGTTTCCTGTAGTGCTGTTCGTATATGCGTAGAGCATTTTCCAATTATTTATGAAAACGTAGATATGCCGCCTTTCGGGATACAGCCTACAACCGGACAGTTGTATTGGATCATATATTATTTACTTTGTTTCGTTATCACAACTTAAGTTGGAGCAATAGCCAAAAGTCAAAAATAAATCAGATTCGGCCCTGTTGTTGTGTGACTGCAGCTGAGGAGACAAGTGCTGCCTCCGTTTTCCAAGCGCCATTTCCACATAGCAGCGAAGGCGCATCTGGTTTTTCTAGCTGAACAAAATATTGTCCTTGCTCTTCCTGTTTTCCTGCTGTCGAGTGCAGCTTGGCCGAAGGGGTCGGAAAATTGTCGCAACAACGACAGCAGCCAGAGACGTCGCTGCAACGGTTGATGTTTTTACCAGGGAGATAAACTGAGATATAAAGGTCAGACAGTGCAAGACGGTTTGAAGGGCAAAACAGCCCGGCAAAACTAGGTTGGAGACTTCACCGCGCACAGGCACCTCAGCGGACCCGACTTTGCAAGCCAACCGTTAGAAAGACAGATGATGACTAGTGGGAAGCTATGCCTTATTTGCAGCCACATACAAACCTTCACACTTAGTCCTTACTTTCCTGACAGAGTGTTCTTCTTTCACTCTTTTCCCTTTCTTTCTCTCTTGTCCACCTCGGTTGTAAAGGCCAAGCCAAGTGTTTTAAGGTACCTGTCGGATCCCGAATAATCTTGCCAAGCTGACTGCCGGTAGGTGAAGTTAAATTGTAAGTAATAAACATTCAAATATTTATAGTATATCTACACTCGGGGGGTGTTTTTATGCGTTTTATGAGGTTACGTCCAATGTTGTAGAGCAAATACATTATTACACACACAATATATATATATATATATATATATATATATATATATATATATATATATATATATATATATACGTTAGCACGTATGCCTAAAAACGTGTTTAACATGTTATCGCCAGCGCAGCTTTGGCCCCACTTTCAACATGATATAATAGCCCAAGCACAACGGCAAAGGCAAATAAACCATGCGGCGCTGACATATGCGTGCCTTAAGGTATAACACTCCAACGATGCTTGAAGAACGATGAGGTGTTCAAACATTTTCTGTCGTTTTCTCCAGCGCACAAATGTCATTGTTGTTGCAATTGTAGGCAACCAACAGGTGGTTGATTTTAATAAATACTGTGCCGAAATGCCCTTGAGACAAACCAAGCGGTAATAGCCGCGCTGGCCGCAGCAAACAAGGCTGTAAGACCACATGCAGCCAAGTGTCTCCGTCGGCAGCCACCGACCTTCGAAGTGCTTTCCCATCTAGTTTACCTAAGCTGTGCATCAGGAGAAATGAAAGGACCTGCTCGAGGTACAATTCGGATCAATACGCGGTTAACACAGCGCCGGAGAGCACTTCCACTCGGCAGCACAAGCGGCGACAGCACCAAGAAGCCGAACAAGAGCCAGAAAAGGCCGCATGAAAGGCGCCCAAAATGACAATCATATGCATTTTAAAGAATTACACCTATCTGGTAGAAATTTGTCCAAACGGGTTAAGCTAGAATTAGGTGTGTTCGGAGCAGAAGGCGTTGCGGTGATGCTGGCGAAAAAATGCACATCTGATAAGCACGCAAATGGCGGCGTATGCATATCCGGGAGGCAAGCTTTCGTAAACAGTGCTCAATACGAGGAATTGATCGGGTAGTATCGACCGTTCGGTTTAGTGCAAACTACTGGAACCTGATATCCATGTATATGACTCATGCCGGGAAATATGGCTCATACGCGGTTGAGAACCAACAAGTCTTACTCCCCGAAAGTCAAGAGGTGAATACATTTTTTGTTTTAAGCTGTGATCTTATATATATTTTATTTATTCATATAACTTCACCATGTTAACACTTTAGGGTGGACAGTTGTCTCCGGTGAATACATTGATTCATATGCCTTTGTCCGAGAATGAATATGTACAATATGTATTTGTGATCTCCATATCTACGCCATTCCTTTCCGCCGACAAAAGCCAGAGAGGCGTTCGTTTTGCAATAATAGATATAAAAAGGAGAATATTCACGTATGTATGCACAGATGCCTGTGGAGGGTTATTTTTGCATTAAAATACATACGAGGAGAATACTCACGTGTGTATGTACAGATGAATATGTATGTACAACACATATTTAACTCCACGATCGTGCTGCGAACGCGTTAGGTGCACTGACGTGACTGGCTGGAACTTCAATCAATGTCTAACTTTATCGGACACTAAAGAAGAAGGGGAGTGGGTTATAGGAAAACTTATACGACAATATGTGAGGCTCGCCTCTACTGGCTCTGTGTCGGCAAGGTATGGTGCAGGATAGAACGGCAAGTCGCTAACTCCGTTCTAAACCTGGAATAGACCGAATCTGCGATGGGTGCAGCGCTAATCCAGATATAATGACACAAGTCATCGTTGAATGCAACGAGAACACTTTACAGAACCCTACCTGGTGACAGCAAAATAACGGAATCAACCACAGCAAGTATCAACAATTTTGACTACTGAGCCTAAGTATTTGACTTGGTGCTACACTACGAAAAAAGTTTCGTTATGCTCGTAGGCAACAGTAATTCTGGCCGCAGGTATATTTTAGGTAATTATGACTTGCACTTAAGTGGAGAAGAACCTTGAAATGCTAGTGTCGCCGGACCTTTATTTTCCGAGCATAGTAGAGTTGTTGTTACCAAACCTAAGAAGCTGGCAAACTTGGTTCTTAGGTCTGTACTCAACTCATATATATATATATATATACGAGGGCGGGTCGACAAGTTCCGATTCTTTATATTTTAAAAACTGAACCGATAAGAAGGTCTTCCGGTGTGTTTCTAAGGGCATTAATCAGCTACACATGGGCAAAATTTCGCGTTAATTGCTGGCGGCTTTTATTGTTTGAACTTAGTTCAAAAACGTAAAGAAAACGAGGTTCGGCGATTTTTAATGAGCCGAAAGATCAAATTATATGTTTTAAAGTGGTGGAAATGTTACGAAGTACCTATAATGATCAAACAGTATCCCGAAACACTGAGTACGTAGTAACGTTGATTGCGCGAAGCACATGAAGAGACCGGCGATGACCCCCGTCCGGGAAAATGTTCGAATTGAAGAGGCGAGATAAAAAAAAACCGGGAGTGTTTCTGTGACTAGAGGAGACGAGTCATGGGCATATGGTTACGACATCTACCAAAGCTACATCCTCCCAGTGGTGCTTCCAAAGAAAGAGCCGATCGAAGAAATTCAGACAGGGCAGACCCAACACCAAGGTTATTTTGACTTTTTTCTCGACTACAAGACATCATCGGTAACGATTTTTTGTTACCTGTTTCTACGGTCAATAAGGAAAACTATCGCGAAATTAAGAAGATAGCGCGAGAAAGTCCGGCGATTTGATTTCAATAATGCCGTAAGCTCTAGAATTAAAGTAATAACATTTTGAGGTTATAGATTTAAAAAAAACATTTGCAGGAGAGCCTAATTTAATACCCGGAAGACGCGTTTAAAAAATGTTTCAAGAAATGGCAGAGGGGGTGGCACACGTGCACTGTGGCGTTTCAATATATATATATATATATATATAGAAAAACGTTAAGCAGTAATTCTCAATGGACTTATGCCGGAAATCTTCGAGCGCCGGCCATCAATAATGCGTGACTTGGTATTTGTGCCCCGTGTACGAAAGCAAAAACGGTGTGCAAATCACTGAGAAGAGTGACACCTAAGCTTCGGGTCGGTGCAACAACAATCCTCTATTGTCAGCAACGAGATACACAATGAGAGGGCGCAATTTTGCAATTGGTCAATAATACGTTTCGTGACGAATCGTAGCACGCGCACTCTCAATGCGCAAAGAGCATTTTACACATGCTTTGTTGTTTAATAAAGAAGCGCATGGAGAGACAAATGATAGCACGGTGGTTCGAGGGGGATCTTCATACATACACACATAAGATATCGGCGATCAATTAATTGTCTCTACATGAATTGTAGGTCTGCCGCCAAACCAGGTGCCATTGATGCACTAAGAAGCTATTCTTTGCTATATGACGTTGACGTTGTTCTAATATGTGAGACATGGTTTAACGAAAGCATACGTGATGCTGAAATCAGCTTGAGGAACAGATACAGAGTGTTTCGTAAAGATAGAGATTCGCGTGGAGGTGGCATCTGTGTACTCGTCAAAAACTCGATAGGTGTTATAAAAGCTGATTTCAGCTTACCGGGTGAATACGTTTCCCTTGACGTAGTCTCCAAACAAGACAACTTTCGTCTTGTCTGCTGCTATGCATCTCCCTCGGGGGACAGTCTTCAGAGGGAAAAACGCATAGATGATATATGTGCCATTATAAACACCTGTAGTCAAACAGACTATACTGTCATATTGATAGGCGACTTCAACCTTCCGAAAATTGACTGGCAATCTCATATTACTCTCAATGACTCTATGGAATCGAAACTTAGAGCCTGCTGTTTGGCAAATGGACTATCCCAGCTAATTCACTCACCGACTCATGTGTCTGGATCCATACTTGACCTTCTTCTTACCGCTGACTCAGATACAATTGATAATGTTGCCATTATCCCTCCTCCCAAAAATAGTCGGCTCGATTACAAACGAATGGATGCCGCTATTATTGCGAATCATCTTGACGTTGTAAACTGGGAAACTTTTTTCATGGGTTGTCCAGATGTAAATGTAATGTACACCAAATTTGTTGACTATTGCTCTTATTTAATTAACTCGTTTACTCCGCTGGTTCACCAGTGCGATTCCATCAAGGATATGGAGACTTACAAAAATCGTCTTGCTCATAAACTAAAGTCTTGTAGTACCGCATCTCAGTCTCTTGAACGCAAGCTAATGAAAGTGACCAAAAGTCTTCGTATTTGACATGAGTCTAGAATGAACATTAGGGACTCTCGCTCACTGTTTCGGTATGCCAATGAACGAATTAAAGGAACTGAATCTCTTCCCCCCATCATTCTTGGCCCTACGGTGGCTTATACTGATTCACATAAAGCTGAGATTCTCGCTGAACATTTTTCTACCCTGTTCTGTGCATCCGGTCTAGGTTTTTCAACGGCAAACAACCCACGCAACATTTCACATCGCGATCCCTTGGTTACCTTCTCTGAGTTTGCAATCTATTCACTTCTTTCTGGGCTTAAATTAAAGACTAGCCTTACACCTGAAAACATTCCTCCAATTTTTTACAAACAATTTGCGTTGTTTTTGGCGGAACCACTTAAACTCATATTTGAAAGATCTTATAGTGACGGCGCTGTGTCCGACCTTTTTAGACTCAGTCTTGTCACCCCTATCCACAAGAAAGGCTCGAAAATGAATGCTGAAAACTACCGACCAGTTTCGCAATGCTCAATACCATGCTGCATTTTTGAGAACATTTTAGTTAACCACTTAAATCAGTTTTTAATCTTAAACCGCTTACTTGACCCTGCCCAACACGGCTTTACTACCCACCGTTCTACATGTACACAGCTTTTAGAAATGACCCAGGACTGGGCTATGTTTATAAATGATCGAAAACCGTTTCACTGTGTTTATTTTGACCAAAAGAGCGCATTTGACAGAGTAGATCACTCTCTTCTGCTTTGCAAATTGGAAGATCTAGGTATCCATGCATGTACAGTGCAATGGGTGAAGGCATTTTTAAGCGACCGTCATTTTCGAGTTAAGGTTGGTGACAAACTTAGTCGACCATATCCTGCAGTATCTGGTGTACCTCAAGGGGGATGTTTATCCCCCCTTCTATACACAATTTTTATATTGGGCATAAATAAGTACCTACCACCGGCGGTCTAATATCTTGAATATGCTGATGACTTAAAACTTTATTATTCTATTTGCTCTGGTGACTCCCACGCTGTTCTGCAGACTGCCGTCGACGGCATTGCACGATGGTGTTCTGAAAACAACATGATTCTCTCACCCTCTAAATGCATTGTACTGAAAAATCGTGCACTTGACTTTGACTACAAAAATGACAACTGTATTTTACCGACATTCTCTTATACCCGGGACTTAGGCATATATATTACGCCTGATCTTAACTTTAGCCTTCACATTACCAAGGTTGTGGAGACATCTCTGCGCACAATAGATACTATCTTTCGCTGTTATATTTTAACGACTCCACGTGTGTACATTCGCCTTTACAAATCTCTTGTTCTTCCTAAACTTACATATTGCTCCCCTGTGGGAGCCTTATCTGTCCAAATATAGGAAGTTGGTGGATGGGGTCCAAAACATGTTTCTAAGACGTCTGCGAATCAGGTGCGTGTTAGATGACGTTGTTCCAAGTATCGACACACTTTTCATGCAGTGCAACTTACCTGTTCTACATCAATTACAAAAATGTGACTTGTTAGCACACTTTTTTGATGTACGCTCCAATAACCTAAGGAGTCAACGATCAATCACCTCAAAAGCCGTGGCCCGCGGTGAATTCGTGAACGGACTGTTTGCTTGGCGTATGGCCAAATGGGCCCATGATAATCCAAATAGTGCTCGCCTATTTGGTGATTAATTACGATTGTCTTACAGAAGTATGTATATTGATACCAATCCTTTTATGTGAAATAAAAGTGATGTTATGTTATATACTTGCACCAAAATGCTGGTACGGTATGTGCACTTTTGCAAATAATTTCTTTTTTTTGGGCTGCCACCTTTTGGGGCCCACCGTTATTGCATATGCCACCGTGATGTTTCCTCCGTTTCGGTCGTCCCATCACGGTTTGCCATACGGACACCACAGGCGTGGACACTTAAAGACGTCGCCGCACAGATGTCGCTTAGGAGAACTTCAGTCATACACGTGTCCGGAGACGATTTCGGCCGAACAGCCCATATGAGCTCTCTTACAACCTGGAAAGCCTTCCTCACCTTGTCTGCCTCAACGAGACTTGAAGCATGCTCGGCCCGGGCTGCGCCAGCACTGCCCATCAAAAGGTTTAACGACTTAGTAACTGTCGCTTCACAAAACAACATGTTACTGCTCACAAATTAAGGTCAGACCGTCAGGTCTCTTCCCATTCTCTCTGCAAGTCGGACGGGTTCCAGGGTGCACAATAGGCCACTGGATTGTAAAGCTCTGTTAAAGGTGTCATTCAAGGCTTAATGCGCGTGCCTGCACTGAATATACAGGACAGGCCGTAGGGTCGGACGACGTCCCCGCAGACGCAGGTGTGAGTGTACACCAGGTCAGCCCTAAACGAAGTCCGACTGTGATATTTACCGCCTGGCCTTACCAGCGTCCGTGGCGCATCTCAAAATGAGGCCCTGTGCTTCTATAGAGTCGCTAACCATTCACTCTAGAGCCCAGTTTCGGTGGGATCGTGGCCGCACACTGCTCTTCGGCGGTTTGATGCCTGTCGAGCTTCTAGGCGACGGCGTAGAAAAGACGTCTATCCTGTCGCATGGATCAATGGAGAAGAGCCAGAGCTATCTCCGATAGGGCAATCGCGTCGGGCAATCCTAGGCTACCTTCTATATATACATATATATATTTTTTATATTAAACAATGGGTAAAATGGTCAACACCGGAATTAGTAGGCATTGCAAGCTTCAAAGTTTCAAAATGCTTTCTTACGTACTGCCTGGCTCTAATTTGCTACACCTAGCAGCATGGTAGAGCATTATTTCAAATATTTAGTCTGCCATATAATTATACAGATACTGTTACAGAGGTACCTACTGGCTCTAGAAAATATCTAAAAAAAAAAGATCAAGAAAAATATGTACAATCCTGGTGGACAGTATATAAGAGAATTAAATCACTGAATGAACCAAAATAATAAGACTACAAAACTGATGACACGCATACCGAGATATCAGGTGGGATTTTACGGCTCACGAAACTGTTGTGGGCCAAACAGGAGAACCACATGAATCCAGAAAAGACTGCTTTATTTCAAGATGATGTGTTTCCCGTCAGACAAAAAATAGAAACTCTTCATAGCTCGAACATTTATATATATATATATATATATATATATATATATATATATATACATACACTGGACAAAATGTAACATTGAGTTAAAATGAGCGACGATTTTCCGAACCGGTTCCGTTAGATATGGCACATTGCGACTAAAACAATAATACGCTTATGTTAACCCTACAAACTGGCTTACAAAGAAGCATATTTGAAACCTCTAAATAAAGTGAATACAACGTTGCTTGCTTTAAACCAACCGAGCCTATTATATGCGTACGCTTGATATGAAGTGCAAACTTCGGTTCAAACAAGGGCGCTTGTAGGAGAGGACGTTATCGTTAGTGAGTATGTTAGTGCTATCTAAGCGTGATGATTAAAACCTGCGGTAGCGTCACATGCGCACAGGTGCAGTAGCAAAAAAACTTACGCGTTAAACACGCACACAGCAAATACATCGACACAGGCATAGTCAAGTTCATTCATTGTTCTAGATAGATATATGGATGGGACGGTTGCTGCGTCTATGCGTCCCTTGAGAGTAATGCACCTGCCTACCGCCACAGTCTGCGTGCGAGTTGGTGGGTCAGTCAGCTCGGTCGCTTGGTTGGCTCGTGGGAAATAGCAAGTGAACACCAACAACCGTCGTCGCTAGAAACCGTCTCCCACAGCAACGCAAGGTGACAGGTAAACCGGCGGTCGATTGACGACGCGCACGCCAAGCTGCAACAGGACCTGTCTGCCCTGAAGGCCTGTTGTTTGTCCTGAAGCCTGTTCGTTCCAACCAAACAACACTCTTCTTTACGCAGAGTAACAGCAGCAGCAGCAGCCGCAGCGGCAAACACGGGCTTTAACTCCACGAGTACACGAGTGGAGAAGCCAGTAGTAGTAGTAGTAGTCTGTGTGAGAGCGGCGTGTAGACAATGCTTGCAACTAATCTTGCTACGCCAATAATCAGCTTATTCGAGTGTACGTAAAGGGCCACGTACTCAAGTACGTTCAGTAACTTTGTTCGAACTTCGTACGGGCGCTTTCGCAGCAATCGCATGCTTTGGCACCTATTTTTCTCTCTCTCTCTCTCTCTCTTGCTCTCCGATTCTCTCAATCTGTATCTCTCGAGCCGTCTCCTGTGTACGAGCAACTTTTCGGTCTAATACACAGTAACGCTTCCCGACTGCTGTTGTTGTTATCCGCACGCATTCGCATGCACAATTACTTTTTGCAACTCTCAACAACCCGTGCGCTGCGATGATTAAACTCAAACGTAAACAGTGGTTTGTATGGTTGGAGAAATAAACTGGTTGAATGCCGTCGCCACGTGTCCGCAAATGTATGCTTCTTACGGCTTTGACAATCACAATTTATATGCTCGTAATGAGCGTAAGCTGCCTGTGGCACGATAACGTCAAAATGTATCTATCGTCATCGCGCTCTACTGAAATTATATACAAAGCTTTCTCTAGAAGATGTATGAAGTAACAGCAACAGGGCAACGACAATCACGACCAACAAATACAACCAGCAAGACCGGGGCTTGAACTGGCTCGTTTCGAACGCTGCATTAGCCTCATAAGCCACCGCGGCTACAAATATGCTTCCTTTTAGCATGCAAATATATATATATATATATATATATATATATATATATATATATATATATATATATATATATATATATATATATCCATTTAATATGGTCATCTGTTGTCTACGAGAACATCGAGTTCATTTCGCGGCGCGGATGGGCGTTATAGCTCGCCAATGACTAACCGAAGCAAGTTAAATGCTGACCAACGGAGCTGAAATAACACCTGCTAAATCACATCATCCTCTTAAAACGCTTGCTCTGGTTGAAATAGCGACGAGCACCCTCCGTACCGGTTTTATACACTCTGTGTGCATAGTGCAGAACGAATCCTTACACCTCTTTACAATACGGACTCGTTAAACGAAAACAAATCACACTGCCATGCTACGTCGCTTTAAAGCTACGACGGTGGCAATAAAACGCAGCGAGTGTTTTCTCATCATGTTAAATATTACAGTCGCCTCATAAATACGCAACGGTGCTAAAACAAGCACGGAAGATGGAGAAACAAAACTTACCCTTACTTCCGATTCGAGTAAACGTTTGTCTTCAACTCTTTTTTGCAAGCCTAGCATGCGTTAAGATAGTTTTTAGTCTTTTGTAGACGATATGAAGCAATGTTACGCTTTATAGGTTACCGTACCTCATTCTGTTGAACGTGACATGTTTCAGGTGTTATCTCTTTAGTAAACTGATAAAATATTGGATTTTACCTGGCAGCTGTTAAACATATTGAATTTCCACCTGTCAGTCGAAACGCCACCTTTCTCACAAGTGGCGCCCCAGAGCTACTGAAAATGTTAGCCAATCCTGTTTGAACTTACAACACGCGTTATTGCCTACTCGACTTGTGAAGAGCTATAGCTGCTTCAGGGGTTAGTTATATAATTTAATTTTCATACAGGTGCGCAAATGTTTGTAAATTAAAAACAAACGGCCTTGGTACCTTTTAGTTTTTTTGGCGTGAGAGGGAAAGCTTTTACGCACATCCGGAACGGGTGTGGACATAATTCTTACTACAAAAAATGTTGCTTAGAGCCTTACGAGGAGGATAAAAACTATCACCTTTTTCTTAAGATTTCTTCCAACCCTGCCATTACTTCAGGGTTGTGTGGGTAGAGCACACATTGTGGTCTGTACCAAGAAGTTCTAAAGTTCCGCGCCAGCAGCGCCCTGTTCGCGATAAACGCCGTGTACGCTTCGAACGTATGCTTGACGTCGTTTTCTTGTCCTGAATCACAGAAGATGTATACCGGCGCCAGGACCACTCAGAAACCTTTCGTAGAGGAGCCCGTCCGATACGGTGCAAATCTTTTTTAAAGTACTGTGGTCCGTAAGGAAATAGGCCAGCGTGTAGGCCAGTGACCCCCTCCGCCATTTGAACCACTCCCTCGTATCTGGGATAATGGAGCGCGTCTAGAAGCCCGGCTGGCCCGCCTGGGTCTTCGTCCGTATTTCGTTCCATGCGTCGATTGCCTAGCGTCGCGCGTCCGTCCACCAGAGAATGTAAGAAGTCAGCATAACAGATTTTTTTTATTGCCGCAGTTTTGTTAGTTCTTGCTGTATTGATGGCCAACGAGTTCTGCGTTTCATCCATGAGTCACCGAAGTGTAACCCGTGCAGGCGTACGCTGCCGCAGCGGTGCTTCGTATAGTATCATGCTATCATCGCGAATCTCTTGCAAAAATGTATATTGTTGTTTATATTGCCGCGATCGCTTATTACTGTAGTTACTAGTGCTACCACTGTAGTAATTATTATTATTATTAATATTATTATTTACACACCCTTTGGCTTTATTTAAGATTCTCGAAACTTAATAACAAACGCGCCATCCGGCGATTTAGATGTTTGGCTGTACATGATTGCACATGCGGGCTGTGCGCCACGCGAACATTCTATTTACGATTTCTTTCCTGGCTACAGCTTTAGCCTGAATGTTTAAACCAGAGCGAGTTATCGTCGTCATGACCTCAAATAACTTGTTGAATCTATGAGGCTGCTTACATATGCTTGTAAACGTACATCTGTTAATATTATCTAATATAACAGCTATGTCCATGCAGTCAACATTATTCCTGCTAATGTTGCAGCGGTAGGCAACATGCCTTATGAACTTTTTATGAACTGTGGCCAGAATCTTCTCATTACATGCGAATCCTTGATGTCATACGGGGGAAGAGTATAATAAGACCGGGAGAACATATTGCTTATACAGTCTCACATACAGGGAAGCGTCTTTAATAACAAACAAGCGCAATATCCAGTTTAGTTCTCTTGTGGCAGCCGTAACCACTTAAAGTAAAAGAGGTGTATAGTTCAATGTGTCAGATGTCAGTATTCCCAAGTCTTTGATCGCCTTTTAATTGGTTAGTTCCTTAGAGCCTAGGATGTATTTGTGTGCAGGATTGTTATGTCCAAAGCGTAGCACAGCACATTTATTAACAGATAGTTTAAGATCGAGGCCATTACATCATTCCAAACATTTGTCTAGCGTCTCTTGAAAAGTTACTATTTTGCTTCGATCAACTACGGGTACATACATTTTGACGTCATCAGCATAAATTTTTACATGAACGACTGGAGGTATTACATGTTTCAATGAGTCGGTACACATTATGTACATTAAAGGGCCGAGAATGGTACCCTGCGGACAGCCCGAGGTAACCTGAGCCTTAGATGACAGACAGTCGTTAACTCTTACCCTAAAGAGCCTATCACTTAAGAAGGCCTTAATCCAATTAACAATTCGACTACCCACTCTATACTGCGGAAGGTATTTGATTAGCTTAGAATGAGTGGTACTCTCGAATGCAGATTTAAAATCGAAATACACGCAGTCAAACGGTCGTCCATCATTTATGAAGAGGGCCCAATCATTTTGAGTCTAGTAACTGTAGGAGAGCAGAATGAGCGGGACGATATGCGATTTGTTCCCTTGAAATCAGACCTTGCGCATTTGCGTTCGTGTACATCTCCTCTGCTATGACCTTCTCAAAGAGTTTGCAAGGTACGGAGGTCAGCGAGACGGGCCTTTTATTATAAGGGTCGTTTTTATCGCCGCGCGTATGCCCAGGACAGACGATGGCATATTTAAAGAGATTAGGTACGATTTCCTCTTCGAGGGACCGGCGGAAGATAATCGAAAGTGGCACACATATATCATAGCCACGCTTCTTATACACGATAACCGGGATACCGTCGGGAGTGGCGCTACGCTTGTTGGCCAATCCGCGCAGATGCCGTTCGAGGTTCTCCGGAGAAGAGTCGACGTTGTTCACCACCTGCACGCTAGAGGGCTCGTGTAAGGGGAGAGCGGGATGAGTGTTTCGTGATAGCAGTTCGGCATGCGTTGGGTAGGTTGCGGCAAATACATTTCTAAGCATTTCAGCTTTGTCATGGTCATCAGTGGTAGTAGATCCGTCTGGTTGCTCAATTGAGGCCAGGGTGTCCTTGATTTTCATACGTTTTTGAACATACTTGTGGACAGCGCTGGGGGCGGCAGACTGAGCAACACTACTCTCTTCAATGATCCGTTTTCTATGGAGCATCCTCTGTAGCTTTTTCTGCAATGCAGACCCTCGCTCCGACGTAGCGTTGTTCAACTGTCGGGTGGTCCGTTGGATGTCGAAGCTTAGTCTACTCTCGGTATCCGAAGTTCTCCGAGGTACAAATATTTCAAGCAGGAAATGCATGTAGCTCACAAATTTATTATACATGCTATCTACGTCGGGACAGGCGACGAAAAATTAGTCCAGTCAGTCGCAATCAGATTTGTGATCATCCCTTCGTAGTCACCTTTACCGTAGTCCCACCAGTCAGTGCGTTCAGACCGCGAGTTATGGTGAACTTGACCATTTTATGACCAGTGGCGATCGGTGCGGTCGATACAGTAATGTTGTCAACTGAGTCATTAGTAGTTAAAACAACGTCCAATATATTCAGTCCGCGGGTAGGGGTGCATACCAGCTGCTGAAAGCCAGCTTTGCAGCAGAATTAAAGAAACTTCTCCTAAACTGAAAGCCCACCCCCAGCTGTCGATTTATCAGCCCGTCGTGATGACGATCAGCGCCAACCCGACCAATTTATTCCAGGTTGGTTGAGATCTCCAGGGATAACAACACTCACATCAGCAGTCACAAGTGCATCGAGATCGGCAATCAAATTCTCCATTTCTTTCTCCTGATAAGAGCGCGATCCTGTCGGACTGAGATACGAGCAGACGAGACGAATCTTGCAGTCAGGCAGAAGCAAGTCAACCGCGATAGTTTCGGAGGCTAAGGATGAGTTTCGTCGGGAGACTTCGGTACAGGGAACCTTGGAATTTCCAAGCAGTAAGACGCCTCCACCACTCTGGCCGACACGATCATTACGAAACACCTCATATCTTCCACCCGCGCTCGTTTCATACATTTAAAATCAGAGTATGAATTACTGTTGAGAGACAAATTGTTGTGAGAAAGCTTGTCCGTGCTTAAAGCTGATGTTCGTTGGCATG
This sequence comes from Dermanyssus gallinae, assembly GCA_003439945.1. Lineage (NCBI taxonomy): Eukaryota > Metazoa > Arthropoda > Arachnida > Mesostigmata > Dermanyssidae > Dermanyssus > Dermanyssus gallinae. The sequence goes on along the minus strand of QVRM01003195.1, from coordinate 33,199 downwards.
CCCTGTTCAGTCATTGGTATGGATGTCGTTCAATTACATCAGCCTCTCGGAGGCGCCCGTTGAAGATCTTGACAATTGCTTATTATTATTATTATTATTCCTTACAATTGTGGGACCTAAACGTGTACCCGCCTAGGCTCACCCCCATTCCTTAGTCCATAGAGCCGATGGTAGTGGCGGCGTTTCTCCTACACACTGCGAGCGAGAGTTGCTGACGCAGAAACTCGTCTTTGCGCTGGTCACCTGTGTTAGCACTAATTCTGATACCTAAGTTTTTAAGGAAGATACTTGTGCTCTTGCTGATTGAGCCCATCGTTTCCATGATGACGGGTACGAAGTAGTACCTTCTCTCCAGGTCAGGGTATTTGCGTATTTTTGCGATCTCAGCATGTTTAGCAGCCCACAGTTGAAATTGCACAAAGAAAATTATTATTATTATTATTATTATTATTATTATTATTATTATTATTATTATTATTATTATGTATCACATCTTCTAATATATTAATTATAAAACATCTACAATCCTGCTTATAGTATTATTGCTAATATAGTAATTGTAGTAATAATAAACCGTTGCTAACAAATAATATTCCTATGATCATATTTGTTAGTGTTTAATTCTTACAATCGTGCTGACTGAACGTTTTCACTGATAGCAGTTAATTTTCTTCAGTTGGCCCATGGTGCCTCTAATTGAAGCCGCATCCTTCCTGCAAGCAGCCGATGTCATCATTTGTTTCAGAAACAATGTTTTGCGTCGGTCGCGCGTAATGTCCTCCGTGCGTTTTGTAATATCCTTTAAAAACTTCACGGTGCCGACGAACCCAGTCCAACAGGCACGAAATGGTAGCCCTTTGATAGCTCGAGATACTTTCTTTGCCTTGCCTCGCGCTTCTATTTTCTTATTATTATTGCATCCGCCACTCTCGTTGTAGCCTTTCTTTTTTTTTAACTTTTTAGCTGACACTGTTATTGCTGTTGTCGACCCCGCCCCGCTAATTAATGTATCACTATTACAGGCATGGGGAGCCTGCGAAGTTCCGTTGTTTCGCTGCGCTTGCCGTTTCAGCGTGGGTCACAGCGATTGTCAATCACGTAGCGAATATGGCCGCCGCAGCCGGCGAGAGATTGATTCATCTCCGAATCGACAGGTGTGTATTGCAGTATTGCATGCACACATTCCGCGAGCATGACGTTACGGTAATACAGCCACCACTGTGCGGCCACCGGACGGGTACAAACAACATGTCGGTGTGCGCTGAATTAGTGCGAACTTGCAGCATTGCTCTCTCGTGACAGCTGCGGTGTTTGTATTGACGGGAGTGAATCGGCGACGGGAGCAGTCACGGGTGTGGTCGTCCGGGAGCGTGGCTGTGCGGTGTTGCGTCAGCAACACATGTGACATGTGTGCCTGTATGCTGCGTGGCCTCCTGCGAGCAGCACTCCGGGTAGTCTTTGCGCAACGAGTACGTTTGAACGTTCAAGGTCAACCATGTTGGCAGTTGAAGGCTAATGGCTAATATGTGGTCGCCATTTATACAGGGCGACTACCGCTCGCTGCACCGTGGTGCACTGTTCTTGCCGCTACTACTACAGCAGCAGCCGCTGTGCCGTATTAACTTGATCCAAGTTTTAAGCAATTGTCGCCGCTGGCGCCTATTCTACAATTGGCTTGATAAGCGAAGCGAGAGAGAGAGAGCGAGAGAGAGAGAGTGCTAGATAGATTTGCCAGTGTCTTATATTGTGGCTACATGTTGATATAGGACTGGCAACATCGGCGGCCATTTGAATCGTTGCGTCGTGAGGGCCAAATCCAAATCCACGTGTACACGAAACGCGAACTTGTTGGCCGGCCGCGTAAAAAAACAGGTTTGTGCGTCTGCGCTTAGACACGTCTCGACGGGCCAAACGCAATGCTCACGTTTATGTCCTCAGGTGATTGAATGATGTCTAGCGGGTGTATCAAGTGAACAAGTGGAACCATCTGCTGTACAATTAATGCCACTGCCCATCTGACTATTGCTGACCGCGCACTTGACGTAGACAACGCAACGCACCTCAAGAGGAAGTAAGTTCATGTTGAGTTTTTCTACTGTTGATAAAGTGCCCAAACAAAGGCAGGTAATTAAAGACAGTTTGGAGTGGCTGTGTGAATCGCGTTTGCAAGAATGAGCAGGCTCACATTTTGATTGTGTGAGAAGACCTACAATATGAGAGAATGGTTAAGAGTGAAACCTTCTATGCAAAGAGGTCATATTGTCGGTGGTTTCGTTTTGCAACATATTTGCTTCATTTCAACCAGCAATATTCCGACCATTCGCCTATCTCTTTAGCGGTATTGAGCAAACGATGTTATGACGACAAGAATGGCCGTGATGTATATATATATATATATATATATATATTTAAATCAAAGTATTTTGCAGTGTCGCTCTCGTTAGAACACTATCCAAACTCTGTCGGCAACACATATGTATGATAAAATAAACTTTTTGCTTGCTTCTAGAAGTGACATCTTTTCTACAAGCGAAAAGTACGATTAAACGTTCGAGTTGATAGACATTCTGTTAGTACCTACTCAGTATTTTTTTGGAATATAAGGTACTACTAATATATAAAGCCCACAATATAGGCTTGCCTGAAAATGCAAGACGAGAGCCTGCAGTACTAATAATAAGTTCAGTAGGCGCGTTTCTGAGAAGAAAATTAATTTTTTGTTGTTAAAAATATGCACACCATCTGTATGTGCTGACAAAGGGGACTCCTTGGCTTAGATTCGTGACAGTTAGTACTATATAAACATAGTTAAACATTATATATATAGAAACACCTGACACAGAAACATCTGTATATACGCTATGCCTCAAAAAGCTGACCTTCAGCCAAGATTTAATGTCCACGGGACCGTTTTTCGCATTGCTTCATGAACGGACCCCCACTTGATTGTAATATCTATGCTCAGCTGAAAGCCCAGATTTGTTTACGCTTTGAGAATAACATTTTAGACGCTCGAAATTGGCTAAGATGCCGGTGACACGATAGCGCCTACATGCACCCATCGGAATCGCATTCTCGTTACTGGAAATATATGTGCTTTCTTCGTTATAGGTATATAGCAGCTGTGCAATGACAACCACGTCCAACAAGAAAGACCACCAAGATCGGGGCTCGAACTTGCGCTTGTCAAAATGTTAATTATGATTGCCATGGCGACGCCCTTTGCGAGCGTTGCGTTAGCTCCCCTAAGTACCCGCCGCTGCAAAGGATCATAGAATGAACAGGATATAACGCCAGGGAGACTTCGTATTGTCGATTTTGTGTCGTCAAGCTAATATCGTCGAAGTTGGCCATCGACATGTTTGGACACTTCTTCGGCTTTTTGGCGTGTTGCCTCGGACAATATAACTCCGAGAGCCGTCGCATGGACCTATTAATGGACCATCAATCAAAATTGGGAATACCGCTCTCCACTTTTGGCTATTACACGCTAGTCGTCATGACGGGTGATTTAGACTAAACTTTGCTAAATACTGTAGTATATATATATATATATATATATATATATATATATATATATATATATATATATGTGTCATGCGATCCATGCGCTGTTATAATCTGCATGTAGTACAAGGTGTTTTTGGCGTTCCCTAGCACCCACATATATTCCTAGATATTTTCCATGGGTATAGGTTGTTGATGTAGTGCTTGCGTGCGATAAACACAGGAACCATGTTGCTCGCCTGACGTGTTTCTGTTTATATATATATATATATATATATATTACATATATATATATATATATATATATATATATATATATATATATTACATATATATTTATATATATATATATATATATATACGCACAAAAGTGCTGTTATCTCAACAGGACTTTGTCCCGTCCTTTTTTATGCTGTCAACCTATTACCAGCTGTTTCGCAGAGTGAACGCGGATGTTTTATATTTATAGAATGAGAACAATTCGGCAGAAAATCCTGCTATTAATTTTTAGTGCTAATGAACACCTGTCGCATAATATCGACCAGCAATTCTGCACAGGGGAGACAGGTTGGCGGCTTGTTTGTTGCTGCAATTGCTGTTGTTGTTCTTCTTCTTCTTCTTCTAGTAGTGCTGGAGTTGTGCTCCCTCTAGTAACCGTTCTCTGTTTACAGTGCTTCAGAGGCAAGTCGACGACGATTGTTTGGTGTTTGTTCTAACCCGTTCGCGCCTGCCTGCTGAGTCAGTGCACATTAAAGATGGAAAAAAGACGCAGTCTAAATGGCTTCTGAGGCGATTCCACAGCCATGTATCGGTCAGATAGAATTTCAACAACAAGAGGCATATTCTCATCGTCATAGGTGGTCGTTGATCGCTAACGAGAAGACCTACGTACGTGTTTGGCTTGACCTTCTTACTCTTTGGATTGACTAGATTCATATTTATATGCGTATTTCTCACCGAGAATAGCTGCTGCCTTACCTCTAACAACAACAGCAACAACAGCGACAACAACAACAGCAGCAACAACAACTACAACAATGTGTGAGCATGTCAATATTACATTTAATTTTAAATATAGTATTGTCATTGTAAAGTGCATGCCATTGCATTAACTGCGCAACCTCTGCCGAGGCTTCGGCCACTTTCTTTGCCACTCCTACAAATATTGCTGAAATGGTCCTGTAACAGGTGGCCTAAGTCTGACTCTGTTTTTTTACACTGCCAGTCCGCGACCTTCTAGCAGGTACACAAAGCGGTGTCTTTTGACGATATCGATGAGCTTCATATACGTATGTATGCATAACAACAACAAGAACAACGACAAAGACAGTACTAAGAATAACACCAACAACAAGGCCAACAACAACTATCGCGACACTTAAGTAATATGAATCTGAACACCAACAACAGTGATAATATCGTATCGATCGATGATTATGAACGCAAGCTAGACCAGCGAGATGTCAAAACCCTTGCGCAAAATTATCCATATGCGAATTAGCTCCTCCTTGTCAACGGAACGCGGCGATGGCCTACGACTCTCTGCGGTGGTCCTGTCGCAACCATGTATAATATCAAAACAGCGTTTAACTAATTATACGGTTCTTTGTCTCTAGGCGACTTACGCATGATTGATTGAGTTATGTATGATTGATTTGCTTACGTATGATTGATTGGCTGACGCATGATTGATTAGATCACGTATGATTGATTGACTTACGTACGATTGATCGACTTACGTACGATTGATCGACTTACGTATGTTTTATTGACCTACGTGTGATGGATTAACTTACGTGCGACTGATTGACTTACCTATTATGGCGGAGCCGGCAGGTGCACAACTTAAACTCCTCGTGAAAGGCGGCGTGGTAAGCATGCACTATGTACCTGGTGTATACGTGGCAACTGTCACATGCAAGATCAGACTAAAGATGCAAGACATTGAAACTGTCTGGCCTGTTCGAGCTTAGCGTCTCACTCCAAAATAAAAAAAAACAATCCTAGGGCACTATACGCAGCATCTTCAGCCTTAGTCGGACTGTTTCAATTCAATTCAAATGCACCTTTATTTTGCCAAAGGGAGGACATTATTTACATTTTACAAACCGTTACCTAGATACATACAATAGTCAGTTTACTTGTGTGCCGACATTTGCACTGTTAGCGTTTCAAGTTCTCAGTGCCCTCGCCATCCGCCACGAAAACATGTTATTTACACAATCTGTCTTGGCAATTTATTTTGATGAGATGGTGTTACCGCTTCTAAGATTGTTTAGCCGAATGCTAAAATAGTTTGATGTATTTGATGAGTTTATAATACGACTGAACATGCGAAAATCCGCTCTGGACTGAAGTTCCAGAATAGGACTTATCACAATAGAGTTTCGGGCAATGTTACATCGTAATGATACACGACGAAGGAATCTCCTCTGTACACTTTCCATTGCTTCAATGTGTTTATCTAAATAAGGCCGCCAAACCTCACAGCAATAGATAAACATAGGTACAACCAAACTATTATAAAGCCTCATGTAAAAATTATAATAATTAATTATGAAACAACGAAATATAGTCTTAGATATAAGATTAGCATCGGATGACTTGTGAAATATGAGTGCTAAAATCCAGTTGCGGTGTCACCGCAACCCCAAGGTTCCAAATACAATTTAAAATAGGGATAGCCTCCCCATGTAGCATGTAATCATGGGCTTCTTTTAAACACAATACAGCACATTTCGGCACTGATAAAAGCATTTCGTTATCCACACACCACTTAGAAATCGCCTCAATCGTACTCTGTAGTACCTGCCTTTCGCTAGCGGTGTTGGAGGTCCGTATAGTTTCAAATCGTCAGCATAAAGCTTGTAAGTTATCAAATCAGGAATAACGTTATTAAGATCTAAAAAAAATATGCAAAATAAAAGTGGTCCGAGGCTTGATCCCTGAGGAACGCCGTTTGTAGAAGCTGGTGGACAGTCCGAGATAAAATACACAAAGCGACTCCTCCTCGCTCGGATAGACAAGCAAAGCATTCGCCTTATATGTACAACTATGATAGTGATAACCTTTAATGTCTGCCTAAGAAGGCATATGTTGAAACTTTCACTTGTTCTGTTAGAGCTTAAAAATCCTCCATTAGAGAAATACAATATTTGCAAAACTTGCATCGAGTCCTTCGATTTTAATAAGGTTATTACCGTACCTAAATTATATATAATAAAGGTGTGGCAGTCACAACAAATGTCGCTGTGTTGTCAAACAGCTGCAAATTCTCGAGTCCTTAAATAATGATTTCGTCTTATACAGAAATAAGGAAATTCTTAAATAAAAAACTGCAACTTTATATACAGGTATGTTTTGCACTGTTTGGATCTGGTGGCAGTCAGCGACACCATAGTGATATGTATTCTAGCGTCCTGTAATTTCATAGATGAAGAGGGTTGTTCATCCACCTAACGCTCACAGACGCACTCAAATGGCCAAATCAAAGGGTGGCGCGCGTGGAAAGGCAATTAGAACTACTACCCCAATAGCAATATGCTGCTTCAGAGTCAGAATGGGCAGATTGTTGAACTAGCTGTGACGTAATATCAACGGCCCACTCCTCCCACTCGTATGCAAACATGTCTGCTGTTGCTGCTTTGATTACTTCTACGGCGGCCAACGTTATCAGGCCCTTGAATCAATTCATCCAGTGGATTTATCGCAGCAGCCAGGGCCGCACAGATAGTCAGAACAATGACCTGTGTCGGGAGTGTCAATAAATGAAGATCAGAGTTTGTGTGCGTAGCCACGTGCGTACTCTCTCGAGTTGTGCGTCGCCTACAGAGCTGCCAACAGCAGCGAAGGATAGCCTCAACAGGCTTCGAGTACCCCTGAAGTTCAGGTACTTTGCGATCGGCTCACGGTGGCGAGTAGATTCCGAAGGGTCAATAGCCTCCGACCTCATTCAACCTGACTGCCAGCTGAAACAAGAAAGCTCAACTGCCAAATGCTAATGGCGGGTATTTATGTGTTCTTTTGTTGAAAAGCTTTTCTGTTCTTCAACCGGCGCGATATCATGTAACCGCGCTAAAACCAAATACCCACTCATTACCAGGGGACCACACCACACACTGTGCATACACTGAATAATTAATCTAATTTGTTTTTATTTAAGTTTCAATTATCAAACAAGTGCTCATTTTGACTGAGCTTTCAGACGGGATTTGCCCGTCAATGTAGGGGTTATGACGTGTGTGCTAACCAATCAGGTTCCATGTCTACTCTTGACTTCTATAAATCAAAGGGTATGTCATTTATTAATTAGGTCTGTCATTGATTAGGTTAGACATAGGCCAGTTTAGTCATTAATGCCAGTAACAACGACAAAAGGAACAGTACAGCAACAACAAAAGTCAACAGCAACAAAAACAACAACAACTAACAGTAACGACTATAGCAACAGAAACGAACACAACGGCGGAGGATTACGGCGCGTTATTGTTATCATATATATATATATTTTTATTATGTGTATTAATTAATATCATGTTATTATTACTATTATTATTATTATTATTATTTGGGATGCAATGGTCGTGATCGTAGGCGCAACTAATTGAGCAAGCATTGTTCTGTGACATTGGCATTGAACGCGATCGTCTCGGGATCATCTACAATACATCGTCCACGCGGCCAGCAGGTATAAGACAATTTAGAAGTCAGTCTAGTGAACGGTACGGTACTCGTCCACCAACAGCGTCGTCGCGCCGACAAGCAAACGTAGTCGTGGCGACTACGCTCGCTTCGTCTCTTTCCTCGTTCCTCCTGCCTATTCCTTAGGCTGACTAGCCAAGACGCTTAGCGTGGCTGGACGACCTCAAGTGCTCGTGGTGGTCGCGATGGTGGTCGAGAACTTCTTGTGCGTGCCTTCCTTCGGTGAATGGCAGCTGACTAGCGAACAGCAGAGCGCGAACAACTACGTGAGCGAGAGATGTACATATATATATATATATATATATATATATATATATATATATATATAGAGAGAGAGAGAGAGAGAGAGAGAGAGAGAGAAGGAAATCGAAAGGGAGAGACATATGCAAGGGGACGGAGTGGCTGATGTGGCAGTTACGCCCGTTGTGCTATGTGATCTCAGAGGCCTGACTCAGTCGAAAGGCCACGGCATTGCATCCATCATCGCCATTATCGTCATCATCATCATCACCATCACCATCAATACAATCTCCCGTACTTATCTCACACATCTTCCATGTATTTATCTACGTTATCCGTTCCTCATATCCAACCATATTTGTATATGGGCTCCATATATCTAAAGTGTGGAGTGTTCGTTTGAATGACGCTTTGCGCTAGCCCTTAACTAGCCGTCGTAGCCGTAGTTAGCGACTAGTGACTAACAACAACCTACTTGCCTAGGCTTACTTACGTTACGTACGCTCTCATTTTGTTGTTTTGCCGCCTGTTACGCTTGCCGGCCGGCTGGTCAGAGGCTTTGCCAAATCCAGTATCTACGCCGGCACGCTACGCAGAACTCTAATGAGAGCGTTCGTCGTCTTGCTTTCAGAGAGCTGCGACCGCGCCGCCGATCGGAGAAGTGAGCAAGCCAACAGCAGTGCGTGATCCGTTCGCGATCGTCGCCCCCCCCCCCCCCCCCCTCCCCCCGTCACAGTAACGGCTGTGGCGCAACCAAGCAACGAGGCACGGCTAGCATTGATGCTCAAGCTGCTATCAAGACTCAGCGTCGAGCGACGACGACGGCAGGCATAGACGTCTCCTCCTTTTCGCCCCCCGCCTCCCGCCTAGTCCCCACCCCGATACGACGCGAGATCCGAATCTTTCCTGCGTCTCGACGGGCGCCCCCGACAACGACGAACTGTCTACACTGTACGGCGACTGCAGCGGCGTCGGCGGTGGCGGCGGCGACTGCGGTGGCAGCGACGCCCACCAACGAACTGCCGAGCGTGTCAAGTTGACCGCAGCTGAAAACTGAACAACGTTCGAGTCTCGCAGCAGGAGTTTGTTATTAGAGTTGCCGTCGCTGCTGTTTCCGTGATTGTTGTTATCGCTGTTGTTGTTGTTGTTGTTGTTGTTGCTATTGTTGTTGTTACTGTGATTGGCTGACTGCGCGGTGGCAGCGGCGGCGTCTAGCAAAAGCAGCCAAGCTACCAGCCAGTTCGTTGTCCGACAACGAGAACGAAAACGTGCGGCTGGATACGAGAAGACAGAAGGACTGGAGCGAAGCAAAAAAGAAAAGAGACACACACACACACACACTGAAAAGATGAAGAAGAACCACCACGTAGCTTTGTACGTGCTTTGAACCAGCTGAACGAACGGACCACTGAACGAGCGGCGGCGGGCTGTCGGTCTGTGGCAAACGTAATTGCTGCTTCTCAGGAGGATCTGTCGAGGGCTGAGACAGTTGAGTGAGCAAACGGACGAATCAGACAAGAAATCGTCAAATCGTCGAAGATGCTCAGCCTTGTGGGAGCCCTTCGGGGTCTGCTAAAGATCAAGCCTGTACATATCGATGGCATGACGTTTCGATTACATCACGGGCCAACCGTCGTTCTGTTGCTCGCGTTTTCCGTCCTCATTACGACGAAGCAGTACTTCGGTAAGTGTGTGCAAGTATGCCTAAAGGTTCTAGCCTAACATATGCATATATATATATATATATACATATATAGATATAGAAAATATTGTGATGATATTTTAATAATTTGCAAGATAATTGCACACTCGGCAGTGCTCGCCTTAAATGAATATATATATATATATATATACAGCAAACAAAATGGTTTAACAATTAACGTATCGAAGACAAAAGCTATGAAATTCAGATCCGGGGGACCTCTGAGGAAAAGTGATAACTCAGCTTGAGCGGTGTCTCTGTAGAATATATATATATATATATATATATAGCAAGTCTAGCAACTTACATATATATATATATATATATAATTTACATTGCACCTTGGCAAACCAATCAATACGGCATGTAAATCACAGCAAATAAAATGCTATAGTTTTCTTCGATGGGTCTAAACACATATCTATCTATACGGGATGTTGAAACCCAGTTTGGTCGGAATTTAGAGGTCGTAGAACTTGTCATTCAACAAGCATATTTTCAGTGGAATGAGGGATGTACACACGTCATGCTTGTTGAAAAGAAAATTTCGCTACGCCTGAAAGACATCAACATGGCTTACGGGAAGAACCGTTATATAAAGAATAGTTTGCAAAAATAAAGATTATTTATTTGCCGCGTTGGATGTTTGTCAGACCTAGCACAATTTTCTCCTAGCAATACAAATAATAGAGTAGTTTACTTTAATTTGCCAACAAGATTTAACAAAATCTACGACCCCTTCAGGTATGGCCGAACCGGAGTTTGACATCCCCTATCACATGTGCAAGAACGCGTTACGACGCTACCACTATGAGGATTGGGCTTGGACAAAACCTTTTAACAAACATTCAACTTATTTGCCACTTACGTAGTTTTAAGTTTGTATGTGAAATTCGAGTTGAATTCGTTGAGTCGTCTACTGCCACAGAGTGTTCGGAGCATAGTTTGAGATCTTTAAAGTAAGGAGTAAAGAGTGTTTACGATTTAAAGTTTCATTTTAATTAATTACAAATATATTACATAATGTAGATGCAATTTCTAACGAAATACAAAATCGATAAGGTGATTTTTTTTTTCGTTTTTTACAAGCCTTATACGGAACACTCAATTTAGCATTTTTTTTTACAAAAATCGGGCTAAATTACATTAATACACACCTCAATCTCAGTATTTAGTTTGCTAGTGGCCATGGGAATATTAGCGTGTATTTTACTTTTTTAAACACCTAGTTCGGCCAAAGAAAATTAAGGGTCATGCTGCGATAACGCTCGCCATTCAGCGTGGCATTATTTTTTTCGACCAGAATCTAAACCATACTGTAATAGGTTTAGTTTTTAGATCGATAGGACAAGTGGGCTTTGTCGAAAAAAATCAGTTTCCTCACGAAATGCTGCATTATCTCGGAAGCTCAATTGGCACAGTTTTGCCGCTTCCGGTGATTTGTAGGCTTAATACTTTGGGCCAGCTAAATCTTCTACGTATACATCGCTAAATCGTACTGTCGGCTACACCTTGGGTATTTGTACCTGAACGAGTGTTCCATGGACTTCCACGACTTAGCACATAATGTACTGAACCTGCCCTATGAAACTTTTGCACAAGTCCATAAATGGTGTTCTCAAGACCATTATGTCGGCCATAAATTGCGTAAATTGCCAGCATGCCCATAGAAAGTCCCCTTTGTTATATTTTTTCTCAATGTCTGCGCTTTTTAAAATATGCATGGTCTTAACGCGTTCTTCCATTAAGTAACGCTCCATATAAGAATTAGCAGTCCTTCCCGCTTTTCTTTACGTAAGATCGCGGAGAGGGCAGAGGTGAGTGTTAAATCTTGAAAGATGCTAGGTGATGATTCTATCAGGAAATCCTATATATATTCATCTATAAACATGTCAGTCGTGTTAAGAGACGGCTGCCTCGGCTGTTGTGATGCGCTGAACAGGATACTGCTTGGACGGAATTGTTCCTTTCTCCTTGATTGTGAATCTGGTTGGGCTCTTTTCTGCTGGAGAAAGCCTAGATAAAACCTGTATGAGCACGGTATTATCCGGCCATTATGCAGTAGAAACGAAATCATAGCATATCCATCTGCCAGTCAACACTAGAACAAGTAGGGTCAACTATGCTAGATGCCACTCCCTGACTAACCTTAAGAAAGTAGACACGGTTTTATAAAGTTTAAAATATTTTATATATATATATATATATATATATATATATATATATATAGACAGGTAGTTCAACAAATTCTCAAAATGAAAACCAAGAGTTTTCCAAATCTTGTTTTTAATTATTTCTTATTCGATATACTCCCCGAGAAGCTCAATACACTTTTTCCACCGAGATTTCAGAGCATTTATACCTCTTGAGTAGAATTCCGCGTCTTTAGACTGAGTATAGGCATTGACAGCAGCCTTGACCTCTTCATTGCTGGAAAAACGCTTTCCACCGAGACTATTCTTCAAATGTCCGAAGAGGAAATACTCAGAGGGGTCAGATCTGGAGAACAGTAAGGTAGTTTAATACGTTCGAACCTCAGTTGGGCCAGTTTTGCCGATGCTTGCCGCGACTTGTGTGCAGGAGCATTGTCCTGGTGAAACAGGACAATCTTCTTCTGCAAAGCGGGTCGTTTCACGATGAGCTCTTGCTTAAGGCAGTCCAACAGTCTTGCATAATATTCTCCCGTGATCGTTTTACCGCTATTAAGGTAATCGACCAGAATTATTCCACGTTGGTCCCAAAAAACCGTAGCCATCATCTTTCCGGCCGGTGCCGTTGTCCGCACCCTCTTCGGAGGTCCTTCACCAGGTGCACAACATTCCAGGCGGGAGAGGTTTGAGCGGGTCTCCCGGGAGAGTGGTCGAGACAAGGAGCCGAGGGAGGGGGAGCAGCCAGGCCCTCATGGTCTCGACGCACCCTCACAGGACGGATTACAAAATGGCATCCCCCTATCCAACCGCAGGTAGACATGCGGGATGATAGTCAGGGATTGAAGGAGAACGGCAGAAACGCCTCTCCCACGGTTTCGAAGTAAGGCCAAAGTAATACCGAGCCTGGGGGGTGGAAATCCGGGGTTAGTGGGTTTGCGAGTCTCACACTAGTCACACAGGCTGCTAGTGGCGCATGTGCACCATGCATTCCCGAAACGTCCCAGAACAAAAAAAAGTGCACACCATTGGCGAGATGCTTCTTGGGTCTTGGGAGTGTAGTGATGGCCCCAGCTTTTGTCGACGGTCACGAATCTACGCCAAAAATCAGACGGATTTTTCGACATCTTGGCCAAATTTCGCTGTGAAGCGGAAACACGCGCGTCTTTTTGGCCTTGGTTGAGCAAATGCAACACCCATTTTGCTCTGAGCTTTTTTATCTTCAAGTTCTCGTGCAGGATGAAATGCACACTACCCAAACAGATCCCCAAGGTCTCCGCTATCTCCCTAATGTTCACTCGCTTATCTGCGGCAACGATTTTCAGCACTTTTTCCACGTTTTCCTCATCAGTTGCCGTTATTGGGCGTCCTGAACGTAGTTCATCCTCGGTGCTCCTGCGACCTCTTTTTAACTCATTAATCCAGTTGGAAACAGCGGCAAAACATGACGCAGAGTTACCGTACACCTTGTCTAACTCAGTTTTCACTTGGGTCGCATCCCAATCTTTGAAATAAAAATGCTTGATAATTACTTGAAACTCTTTTTTCTTCATTTTTCAAAATCACGCCGATACGTTGCACGGAAAAAGCGATCAAACGAAATCGCAACGGCTAATTACCATAATATTTTGACTGCTAGCAGTCGAAAAGTTGCCATTTCCAATAGCCAAAATTCGAATTCTGAAAAGCTCATTTGAAGAACCTGCTGAACTACCTGTATATATATATACAGGTAGTTCAACAGGTTCTTAATAATATAATAATAATATTATATATATATTTCTCATCGTGAATGAGTGAATACTAATATAGCGTATTATGAATACATATATATATATATATATATATATATATATATATATATATATATATATATATAAATATATATATTCATAATACGCGCTTTATTTACAATAAAGGGAAAATGTACATTGCAAGAAAATCGCAACATTCATGCATAGGTTCGGGTTGCTCTCTAAGGAAACAGGAACATTACAATTTCCTTTTTCGCTATGCATTTCGCTTTATAGCGAACCTTAGATCGCGTATGCGAATGTCTACAGTTGAACATTTGACAACATAATTCTTCATTTTGTTTTGCATATATATTTTTTATTGTTCGCTTGGCATGTATACCTAAGTACACATGTCACCCTTTTATATCTTTTATATATACTTGAAAGCCCTACACTACCCAAAATAACGAGTGTGCATTATACACGTTTGTTTCTGGTTTCATATTGAAAAAAACTTGTTTTTAGACGTTTGTACGTCGTAATAGGTTACGATAAGCCTGTGGCCGGATACGTGTATTTATATGAGGGCGGATCGGCAAGGTCTAGTACCTTGGAGTTTGAAAATGAACCAAAACCACCAAGCTCTGTCTGGTTAGTTCTGCTTAAGAGCGCCATTCATCAGCTATACACAGGCCACATTTCGCGCCAATCAGTTGCAGCGTTTATTGTTTAATTTTTTAAGCGATTTTTAAGAGGAGCATGAAATATGCATCAATTTCTGCGTTAAAAGCCAAATCCTGTGTTCTAGTGTGGCGGACACGTTACGAAAGGCTTATGGTTATTCAAGGGTGTTTGTCCCAAAAATATTAGATTCTCAGCAAATGAACGGCCGTCGGGAAATTGTTACGTTATTGCGATCAAACCTTAATCACTCTCTCCATGAAAACACCACTGGGAGAGTGGTGTTTTTATGGAGAGAGTCAATTGAAGAAATTCAGACAGAGCAGTCACAACACCAAGGTCTTTTTGACTGTTTTTTTTTCGACTACAGGCAAATGTTTGCCATCTGGTTCTGTGTTCAATAAGGAATACGACCGCAAAATGTTAAGGAGATTGCGCGAGCACGTACGACGCAAGATCCCTGAACTCTTGACAAACGACTCTTGAATCCCCATCACGACAACTCACCGGCGCACACATCGTTAGTGATTTCGGATTATTTGATGAAACATTTGAACTGTTTATTTCCGTAACCTCCCTATTCGCCGAAGATAGATCGGTGCAACTTTCTCCCGTTTTTATCAATAAACAACTTGAAGGGATAAAGTTTTGAGACTATAAAGGAGATAACGAAAACTTTGCAAAAGCAACTTTTTTTTTTATTTAACATATATATTTATTTAACATATATTCAGTACAAAATATGTCTCGACGCTCGCAAGGGACCTTATAGCCTGTGGCACGGGCGTCGAACGCATACATCCATTTGTTATCGATTAAACCCGTTCCGAAAAGCGCGTTTAAAAATGTTTCGAGGAATGGAAAAATAATGGCACCAGTGCATTGTAGCGGGTAGAAGCAATGTTAAAATAAAATTAAAAAAAAACACTTTTAGAAGATGTAATAAGTTTTTTCTTATTTATATGTAACAGAACTCTTCGATACATACATATGTGACGGATAATCTCAGTATTAAACTTAGACATTCTGTCGGAGATTCGGAACTCCTACGCACTTTCAAGGCCGCAATCGTGTGTGCTGTGCATAAAAAGTCTTTGTACTCTGAAAAACTCGATGCTTTACATAAAACTTTTAACCGTTTTTGTCTTGCCACTTATAACAAAAGCACTGACCTGCCATAACGTTATATAACCATTCTACTCTATAGTACATTACATACATTCTGCTTCAACGCGATGATGTAAATATATGTACACATTTAAAACATAGGACAAGTTTTCTGTGGCCTCAAAGCAAAATTGTTATGTTACACAGTTATGTAAAATGCTCTGTTTTGCTTTTTGTAAATGTGGTGTGAACGTGACTTGCTCGATAACTTCGGCGCATGTACAAGTATGAAATTACGCTCCCAAAAAGAATTGCAAAATTATTTGCAATTTTTTTTTGGAATTGCTATTCCAGAAAGCAATTGGAATAGCTTTTTCCAATTGCCAATAAAACGCCAACGGCGTTATATTGGCGCAACGTTGGCTTGCATAAGGATTTCGTGTAAGAAGCCATTGTATCTGCTTTGTAAAGGCACGGTGGAAGCCAGTCTTTATTAAGGTAGCTTATCATTAAATTTAAATGTTAATAATTAGCAAAGATCGTATACGTACATACTTGGTGTTTTTTTTTCATTAAATCAATAGTATTCTTCTTCTCATAGATCGTCAAAAAATGTCAATTCGTAATGTAGATGGCAAACATTGGCACGCGCAATATGAATTTGTTGTCATATCTTGAGAGACCCGTTCAAAATACTATAACTATTCACATATGTTGCTATTTATATATTAGCAACTCTAATGTGTTTACATAGACAACAACACAAAAAAATCAATGTAATTAATAGCCTATGTTATTGTTATGGCTGTTACCGTCAATATACCATACGTAAACTTATTATTAAATTGCAAACTTTATTTTCATGATATTTTAGGCACGGTTTTGAGTCCATAGTATTAACATTTTATTTAAAAAACGTCTTACGTTTCTTTATACACCCGCGAATACATTTAGTTATATATTTTTTTAATATAAGTAGAATTATAATAAACAAACACAAATTATGCCAATACACACCTTATATATATATATATATATATATATAGACAAAAGGTAATACCGTTAGACAATAAACGTTTGTGCCGATTAGCGTAATTGACATTAGAGGTATTGCTACGCGGAAGCTTGGTAAAGCGCCGACGTAATTTATTTGTTTTAATGCGAGACAGCAATACGAACCCCACAGCAATCATACTTTACTGCGTTTCTATCTAAAGAGCGTATTTTGCTCACCGCAGCGAGCCTATCGCCAACACACAGTAGTACTAATTCACCACAATGATCCAATATTTATTTATAATATTATTTTGTATAAAATGTTCGTTTCAACAGCATTCCGTTATATTTGGCAACGTGTTGTTACTCGATAAAAATTCTTTGATTTTGTTAGCTTACGCGTGGCAGTTACAAAATTAAGTGCAATTCTTTTACTCTCTTGGTTCGTATGGGTCACCTGCGTTCAGACTCAGTCACCAGTATTCCGATAATCTCAGGCAACTCTTCTGCTCTCTGAGGTTAGCTTCGCTTGCTCATGAATGTGCTATTGTCTACTGCCAAGCACTCCGTATTACGTGTTAGGTCACGACCTCGTGGTTCTATTTAGCAAGCGATTTCAATCTACGCCGACCCACATGCATAAGAGTCTCACAAATGAAACACTTGCCAACGTTTACAGACTGACCAAACGTTATCTAACAGAGAAATATGTAATGCGTATTTATGCGCTTATATATATATATATATATATATATATATATATATATATATATATATATATATATATATATATATATATATTTACATACATATTAGCTTGGACAAAATTACCTCTGAGAAGTCTGTGGTGTTCACAAAACAGATATCTATGTGAGCGCAAAATATTGTAAAATCTCAAAGAGTTTCGTAAAGTCATGTTTTTGCTATGTGAATTCTATCGTAATGGACGGCGAGGAATGCTAAGTACGGTTGGCAATTTTGTGTGACTTCAAAAATGACCTTACTGCCGCGGAGGCACTCCGAAATATTTCGAGTTTTTCGGCGAAGATAGTATTTCAAAACTTCGCGCTCCAATTGGTTTGCCGATTTCCGCCCTAGCAACTTAAGCCTTCTGGATGAAGCCCGTTCTGGAAGCTTATTACGCTCGAGGCAGACAGCTTACGCAAAACTGTGAAACAGAATCTCCGAGTGACTACGCGTAAATTACCCATGGACTCTTGTCCGGAACTCCCCTCCCCAGAAGACATCAAAGAGATCCATTCGTGCAAAATTTTGCTTTGTAATTGGTGGAATAGAGATAGCATCGTTCACCACGAGTTTCTTCCTAACGGCTAAACGATAGATACGAGTGTCTACTGTGATTAGCTTGACCGAGTTTTTGCTGCTCTCTCAAGTAGGAGATACAATCTCGTAAATAGAAAGAGCGTTCTTTTCTACCAAAACAACGCGAGGCCGCATGCGAGTTTATCCAGCTCAAACAGCAAGCTTCGATTTGGAAATTTTGCTGCATCCATCGTGCTCACGGGACATTGCACCGTAGGACTACTACCTATTTAGGTGTCATCTTCGGGATTCAAAAGCCAGAATTCGAGCTATGGCAATCGATAGTACGGTCTAGAGATGGGGAGAGGTTGTGGCAAACTTTTTTGGGCTGACCCTCAGCCAACATTTAACGTCCGCGGGTTTCCATTCGCATTGCTGTATATATATATATATATATATATATATATATATCAAGGCGAGCACTGCCTAGTATGCAAACGTATTGTAATTGATTAATAACTCATCACAATATTTTCTAAGCAGAAAAGAACAAGATGAACAAATACGCTGAACTGGCAAGAGCCCGTAACTTCAGCCAAGTGGCTTTCGAGACCTTGGGACCACCGGGCCCCTTGACTGAGAAAATACTTACTAAATTGTGCGAACGATGAAAGATAACAACTGGGGACAAGAGAGCCGCGCAATTTTTGCGCCAGAGACTTTCCATTGAAGTCCAGCGGGGCAACGCGATTTCAATTTTGGGATCGCTTGCCGAATGGTGCAGACCATGGCTGCTATAGGCTGAGAGTTAACAAGTTCACTTACACAGGATTGTAATATAAATTGATTAATAAATATATTTTTGGCCGTTAAAAATAGGAATAGGGACAAAGCATATTTTCTATATATATATATATATAAATTACTATGAATTGATATATGTATCAATATAGCCCTAACATGTGATCAGTAAATGCTAAATATGCATGGTATATATATATATATATATATATATATATTTTGCATAAACTGATTACATAGTAGGGCTTCTTATATAGTTATTATTATAAAATCGATAAAGCTGCTTTCTAAAATGACTGGCTGTTGGATTAGCGGCGCGACGGATCGATGAGAACTTTTCCCAGAGCAATGCGCGTATTTCATTTTAACGCTTTCGTAGGCAACGTATGTCTATCGACGCCACACGACGCTATCGTCTAGCCGCGCAAAAATAAAAACGAATTCGTGATGTATACGTTTTTTGACGCGAATTTAAAGAAATAAAATTTTGTTTAGTGTTCTGCCGAACCGCAGGTTAGCCGAGGTATGGTCCTTTAGATTATAAAGTATTACCAAATCGAAATTCGTTAATTTCCTTGCTTGCAATGGTTGCTCAGTTAAATGCAAAATAAAGCATTTCTAGTTGCTGCATATCGCGAAGTACAAGTATGTAGTGTCCATTGCCCCCACGGCAAACTCGCCGGCCGGTCATGGGGGTGGTGGACACTACAAACTGCGGTGCCGAGAGTAAACGTCGTGCTATTGTTTCGAAGAAACTAAACGATTCGAATGGTCACTAAAGCTAACAAGATGGCTCAGGGCTTCGGACGATACGTCCACATTTTGTTACGAACTCGACTTGAAGAAAAGCCTCTGAGGTTTGGCAAAACTTGCGAGCAGGTGTGTAACACTAAATAAAGTATGTGCGATTTTCTTAACAGGCTAGGCAACATGTTAGAATTAGTACGTTTATTTGGAAATGTTCCTTGTCAGTAAAACTAACTAAAGTAGCGTCACTTTATCTCTCTCTCATTCTGCCTCGGTTTCTGTTTAGGCCATATTACGCCAACTTAGCCAATACTATGAATGTGTCATCGAACAAAGAGCGCGAGAGACAGAAAAACCATTCACTATTATGGAAAACGAGCATTTTTACCTCTGTAACGTATGGCTATATTTTTCTCTCTGTCTATTAGATAAAAAAATTGCCGTAGGAGATCGCTTTGTATTATCGACTATGCTATGACGTATTTTTCTTCTGATTTTGTGTGGTTTTCGCTTATTATTATTATTATTATTATTATTATTATTATTATTATTATTATTATTATTATTATTATTATTATTATTATTATTATTATTATTATTATTATTATTATTATTATTATTATTATTATTATTATAATATAGTATTAAGAACATCAGTATTTTTACGGGATCTCAGGGGACCCTTTGGCGGAGGGAAGGGACCCTTCGACTGACGCCGCGTTTGCCCGCTGAAGCTCGATCTATACGCGCTACAATCTGAGTTCTCTGTATTTCATCAACTTGCGGGCTTCCACAAGACAAGTAGAGGCGCTAGTTTTCTGGCAAGTTCGAGCAACGTAGGTCCTGGCTAATGTACACGGCACGGCGACGTCCCATACAAGTAGGCGACCTCTTTCCCAAGGGGTTAGTGTTTCACCGTCCGGTCGTAACCCACAATTGACGCTAAGACCTAGTGGCTTTTTCACGGCCGGCACCTGTGCACTATGTAGTGCACGACATACGACGTCGTTCATTGCGTAGTGTCGTAGGTGGCGACCGGCGCTGTATCGACACGATAGAGCGTGTTCCCCTGTTGTTGTTACGGGGAACCGACACCGGTTGCAAAGATGAGCGGCACAGACCGTCTCCCCCAGCCGCAGACCAGACATGATGCGAAGTGTGTTACTGTCCAGCATCGTACCTAGTTGCGGCGAGGGGAGGGCCTAGGGCTACTTGCCACTCATCGAATCAAAGCAAGCTTGTAGTCTAGCCTTGTCAGCCGTAGTTTGCGCCTGAGACAGGATCGAGGCCTGTTTCCGCTCCACGACAGTCGAGAGATTCTTGCGTTAGAGAAACCGGTAGAGCCTTCCGTCGCGCTTCAAAGTCGTCCCGGCTCGTACGCAAAGCCCGTTCGATCACTTCCGATGTACCTTTCGGGCCGATAGAAGCGATTAGATGTTTAAAATCTGTGGTTGAGCCCACGTAGCACGACAGGGCCAAATCCTTGGCTACCTACGAACACCGAGGCTACCTACGTTGACGGGTAGAATAGCCATGCGCTGTCTCTTAGGCGCAGATTGAGTAAGCACTCACATGTCGTTTTGGAGAAGCTCGTCAAAAATGTAGAGCGAGTCAACTCTCTTGTACGTGGCAGAACCTTGTAAAAGATAAACTAAGATAATTGCCTTAGAAGGTACAAGGCTGGGTGTGCGTCTACATGTTTTAATCTATTGCACCACCGTTTCGCATCTGTGAGTCTCTTTTGGAGAGCACCCACAACAACTGCGTCAGCTAAGGTTGCCCCCAACAATTCGACGCTTTCCTCCGTTAGCCACTTAATATTGAGTAGCTTTGTTCGTACTGCGGCAGCAGTTTCCTCTCTGTCGTCGTGCGATAAAATGATAAGAATACTTATTGTCGTTGAGCTTTAAACCCGAAACAGCCTCGAAGTCCTGGACCTTCTTAATGTCGGAGAGGACAGCAGGCAAATCGCCTGTAAATGGTCCATCGTCTAAGTACTACGGTCGCATTTCTGACTGCAATCGTGCTTGAAGCACATATATTTCCATACAGACGATGCTATTATTATTATTATGCTCTGCTTGCTGCCTGTCGATTCGTGACTCCAATAACAATTATTATTGCAGTATTTTGAGAGTAAGGGTGTCAGAAGTAAGGCAGCCACTGTTTCTGGGAAATTCCCCAGAAAAGTGTGTTGGGACAGCTGTTGTTTATTATACACACTAGTGATTTAGTCAAAGACTCAAATCTATCTACAAATGATATCGTCTCTGAACATCAACAACAACATCATTCGGTAATAACGCAGTTTTGCTACTAGAGGAAAGAGTTTTTTTTTAATGGAGGTTGGATGGTAATGCGCCATCTCTTTTTATTGAGATATATGTGCTTCCCGTTTTTTTTCGATCATGGTCGATCCTTAGTTCGCTCCGGCATTCACCTTGTCTAAATTGGGAACCATGAAAACCAATTTAAGAGTGGCCGGTCTGGGTCTCGAACCCAGGCCTCCCGAATGCAAGGCAAATGCTTATACCACTAAGCCATCTTGCTCGGTAATTGCCTCACTATACAAGTTATATACATATGCACCGATATTTAAACAGCTAGATGATATTAAATAAATACTCGAAAATAATTCTGTATTAAACAAAATGTATCTACTTAGCAAATTTAAACTCCACTTTAGTTCGATGAGCACAGAATCGGTCCTGAATATTCTTATTTAAAAACTAAATGATGAAGTGTTCTTTGCTGACCGTCCAGCTGACGATGCCAATTTGCATTTGGCGTCCTTGCCACAGGCGTCTAGGCCCACTGCAAGCATTAGTATGTTTCTAAATTGAAATATTCATTTGGTATTGTGCCATTGTTTTAATCGTTGTTGTTTTTCCTTCTGGGGCGCTCTGGGGTTGTTGCTTCTGCTGTTACTTATGTCTGGCTGTCGATCGTTTCTCGTAATGCTGTTGTTACCGTTTTAACAACGAGGAAGGGTTTATCATCAGTTGGCAGGACGTGTGGTAATTACTACACGCAGACCGTTAAACAAGCGTCGGACAAACGGTCATTCAACTTGCGCTGGTCGAGTTTCGAAATACCAAGTGACTTTAACGGTGCTCTCAGTCGCTCGGTGCGACAGTACAGAGTCCCGCTACAAAGTCCTATGACTCAGCGTTCTCTAATCGGCCGGCCGGCACGAACTATTTTGTGTCCTGTAGACTTCGATGCGCGCCGAATGACAGCCAAATGATGCTCCTGCAAGGGCTGCTCACCACCGGCCACTGCCATGTGACAAACTGCCAAAGTCTTATCTACCGTCTGCTTGTTAGTCCACTGATTCTGGAAATCTCTCATCGTCGGATTGCTCGGTGTCGCGTGTCCAACTCATTTTACGTTGGGTAGTCCTCACGCATAGAGAATCAAACACCATCTTCAACCTAAGAGCCAAAAGTGTACACATTCATTACGTTACAATCGTAGTGCCATGCGCTTACTAAAACTACCAAACTTATACTACCTGGCAAAGGTGAATAAATGTTTGAATTGAATTGTTAAAAAACTACCAGACTAGAGAGTCTGTTGATTCTGGTGTGTAGACATGAATATAAGATACAAATAAAAATAGGAAGATAAGACAAATATGTATGATCGAAATAGATAAGTCAGCTCAGTATATTATATATAGAGCTGGGCAGCTGTCATGACTTACAACCACTATGCTGGGCTCTGTAGAAAACACCGTTTTTTCGACCTTCATAACAAGCTATTTCATGGTCGATCGTGTTTCACATATTATCTTTTGCCACCCATCCGCACTTTTCCATTCGACATACTTCAGCCAATGTACAGCCTTATTAGCACTCGGGCTGCACCAGTTAGCTTATCAGCTATTAAAGCAGCACATGCCGTGAGCTTGAAGTCAATACTAATTAGCCATGATCAAACAAAAAGAAAAAAGTGAATCACAGCTTTTCCGATCAAAGGGAGTGGGTTACCATTATTATACCGACCGTGTTATTATTATATATTGTTATCGACCGCGTTTCTCTGACACATGATGCTGAATGGTCACCATCACTCAAGTAATAATGATACAAAAATATTGTAAATATTATATAATTAAAATATTAGTAATGGTGATACCTGTACATAATAATCATAATAAACTCTTGTTAAAGGTATTGTTATTATTATTTTTTATTAGTTAATATAATAATAACATAATTCTTCGATTATGTTGAGTGAACGTTTTGACTGTTATAAGTTAATTTCGTGCCAATATTATACAAGTCTCAGAAACATCGCTTTACGTCGGTTGCCCGTAATATTCTGCAAAGATTTTGCGATATTCCTCAAAAACTCTGCGATGCCGATACTTACATACGTATATTCTACGACCCATCCACACTCGACAGAGCTGTGTCAAAGGTATGATAAGTTCTCCCGCTAAAGGGATACTGAGCCGTTTAAAAACGGTCCGGCTTCTACTACAATCTTGTAAACTTGTGTCCTTAGAAAACGAAATAACTTTATGATTTATTTGGGGGCCCGTCCAGTTCGAAGAGCGAAAGCGATGGCTAATCTGAATGAGTGCTAAAATTCCTTAGCCGGACTCGCTCGATCGGCCATGGTTGGTGTTTGTTTACAATAAAACAACATGTTAATCCATGAGAGCCTGTTTTAAGTTTTGTCTACTTGAAGCAGACTTTCGTTGATTACCAGGCATGACGCATGAGCGCATACTGGATACGTTCACGCAGCTTGACGTTTGACTCGGTTTAGCCGCACTCTGTAATTAAAGAGTCCGAAAAACATATAAATATATATATTTTTTTAGGTGCACATTATACGCCAATGACTAACGTTGTCAGCAAATTAATCTTTACAGGCGATCCAATTGATTGCGACGTATCCGGTGGAGCTCCAAAATCCCTAATCAACGTCTACTGCTGGATTCACGCAACGTACTCTGTAACATCACTGTTCCGATCCGCCGATGGCGTTGAAGTAGTCTATCCAGGTGTAGGCACCTGGAAAGGATCGCCGCCGAAATATGGCAGTCAGGAGGGCGAGTACAAGTTCCACAAATACTACCAGTGGGTGTCGCTTATGCTCTTCTTCCAGGTAAGTACATTTTGGCATAACATAAAATTACTTTTATTTTGGTTGCTGTTGTATATAAAAAGGTATGGGCTAAAATTGATCATGGTTATATATGTGAGAACACAAATATGTGAGATGTTTTGCTTTTTGTCAAGCATTTATGTTTCAAGTAGAATGCAAACAAACACCAACCATGGCGAACTGAGCAGCTGCGCCAACGGACTTTTATTGAAGATTAGCTAGCGTACTTGCTTTTCGTGCGCAGTTTCTCCCAGGGAGATTTTTGGGCCTTGTTGCCAGTACAAGCACGGCTATAAGGTAAACGTGACTAATTGCCAAATAAGCGAGTACACCTTGCGCATTCATGCGTATATATATATATATATATATATATATATATATATGCATGTGCACAGGAGAGGTCGTTAAAGGAAAGCAATACAAATTCTAATAATAAGGCGCAATTATGCCTCTACAACCTTGGTATTGTGGATGCTAAAATCAAAACCAGGCATAGTGTATGCATCTACGTGGCACGTGTATACGTGAGTGTCGGCAAATCGTTAATTAGATTGTCGAAATCAGTACGACACACGTAGTGGGTGGGATAGGCGTGCAAAACAGATATGGGGGGATATGCACTTACCTGGAACACACCCGATAACTTAGGATATGGACGTTCTAGTTTATCACAAACTTTACTGGAATTCTTTTGCCCATTGCACTGCACAAATAGATAGCTAAACATTCTAATTGTAGGAACATAATATAGTGATCCACTCCGTTAAACGCGGCAAATATATATATATATATATATATATATATATATATATATATATATATATATATATATATTAAAAGAGACAGAGAGATAAAGTAGTCTGGTCAGGCATTAACACAGACTGTTAATGCCTGTGCCTGACACACTAGGCAGGTGTCAGGAACATGTTTCCTGGGTAACCCAAAGGTTCTTTAAACAGTGCAATAATTACTATTACTATTCATATTTGTACAATTATGAGGTATGAATGTGTGCTTGACCTTCATAGTTCACTAGCCCATGGAGCATCTTTGAAAAGCAAGTTAGTACCCTTACAAATGGGTCCGAAGGTCTCCATTGCGACATGTATAAAAATGTATCTCTTAGCCTGTTTTACAATGTTTTTTACTCATTACTTCACAACCACGGCACAGATCGTCATATGTTTGGTATAATCGTCATTAACTATGCATTTGCTTGAATGTGTTACTTTTGGGCGCTGTGAATAGCCGTAGAGTCATGCTTTTGAGCTATTAGGCGCAAAAGCTAATAATAGAACTTCAATTTTTAACAATTATCGTCTAAACAACTAGGTCGCATCTTCTAGCAGGCATCAGATGCCCTTTTCTTTTCGATAGCCGGCGTTGTAAGCAGCATTTTCTTTTGAACACGACAGGGGGTTTAGTTTCTCTATTTGAGGACTGGTTGGCTCGCAATAGCACATGCTAGCTCCTATGTAGGGCAATAATACCAGTGCTGGAAATTTTAGTTATTTCACTCTCACTGCAAAACAAGACTGCTTCGAAGCCATGTTTCCTTACGAAAAAAATTGCGCCAATGAGTTCTACAATTCGCTTTAGAAATCATTTAGGGTCATCCAATATATATAAATAAATATATATATATATATATATGCAAAAATTAATAAATTTAAAAATGTGTGTTATGATTCTGACTATATATATATATATATATATATCACATATTCCTATAATGTTTATACAACGCACTTTCAATTTAAAAACTATTCGTTTTTCGATACCTCCTGAAATAATATATTTATTGGTGAGCCTGTACATTATCCATATATCAGCTATATCAGCACTTAAGCATGGCTAGCCAAAGCCGTAATGAACTGATCCATTTGATACGCTTGACTGGCAAATGAGTATTACAATCTACAAGAGAAAATTCTTTCTTTCTGCGTTTTCCATAGAAAGCCCGCCTGTAGTCGAGCTGTTACATCAATATTTGCATTACGAAAGCGACTGAACCGCGTTATTAGGATGCTATAGAATCGGCGATAATTTCGGAAGTTATATAACAGTCCACGAGATAAAATATTTTATCATTATATATCGCGGGAAATCTACCTGCCCGTAAACAACCCGTCATAAAAAAAAATGTTAAATATGAAAGCAATCGTACAATCATCACAAACAACTTCAGGCTTGGCTAGTAGACAAATCTTTGCCACAGAGGCAATCGCGTGCAGACCGTTTCCGAACTCCGTGGTGGTGAAAAAGCATAACTATATAAAAAATGGCTTTTTTTATATGCAATCATTTAGTTAAGGCATAGAAAGACATCGCGTCGCCAAATTAAGATACTTTCAGTAGAAATTGTTTTGTTAGAAAACGAACTACAACAATACCACACGAAGCTTGTGGACAGCACATGCTCAAAATAATTTACTGATTACGAGTAAATCTGATCTTAAAAATATAGCCTTATATAGTATTTATCTTATATATCTTCTTATATATACAATCTTATATATATATATATATATATAGTTTTATATATGTATATAGATATAACAAGGTGTTTGCAAACATCGTCATTCTATGCCATCTCACTGTGAATATGTCTCAGAGATTGGAGGTCATTGAGCTATACTATGAAAATGAGTTTGGTCAAAAACTAGTTTGGTGGGCGCGTACTCTTCCCGAAAGCAGACGTTACGTGGCGACGTCATCCGAGCGACCTAACGCCCATGGACATTTCCGTGGATTTTTTGAACGAGCTGTTGGCCACTAAGCCCGCTACCATAGACGAACAAATAAAAATGGCTGACGGAAGATTTCGAAAATAACGCGCAAGTTGTGCCAAGAAGTCATGAAAAATGATGTATCTAGTAACGAGAATGCTGAAAGTTCCCCGGGTGGCCATCTTTTGGACATAGCTGCACGCAAGGTCCTTTCTGATAAAGTTCGACGATTTAAAACGTACCTAGACTACTTTGTCTTTTCTGCCAACATGGTAAATCCCTCAAATAACTTTTGTCGCACCCTATATGTATTTACCTATACATATTTTTGAATAAATAAACAGTTTATTTTTTGTAATGCGTACATGGTCCATACAAACAAAAACACGTACTGAAAGCCAACTTGACCAAGTCGCTCTTTTGAGCAATGCCAGCGAAGACGACTAAGGCAGGAGCTTTGAAACACAGAAAGCTCCTGTCTGATGATGCACAGCAAAGGCCATCAGCGTTGGCCTTGACGACCTCAGTGCGGCAAACGTTTCACAGCACGGCGTACGACGGTGAAGCCTAGAAGTTGTGGACAGTGCTGTATAGGGACAATGAAGTAGCTGCTGTTTGAAGCTGCTGTTCGGACAAGATCGTCGTTACTGACAGGATGACTGCGTATGCCCAAACGCGCCCGAATTACAGGAGAGAAAAAATACACGTTTGACACACGGACACCGCACCCCGAAGCCTGCATGCCTGCATAGGACAGGATATCGGCCTGCACGCCGGCATCATGCTGAAGCTATTTGTTTTATTTTGTTTCCTGTTCATTCTGTTGCTATTCTTCGCTTCTGCCATCATCTGCGTCGCTCTACGTGGTCCTGCGTGCGACGGCGTTTGCCAGCAGGCTAGCAAAATATTTATAGTAGTTCATTTATGGAAGTAGCAAGCGGGCAAGGGCTCGGCCCACGTCAACTAGCCGTGAAGGCCTGCCGGTTGTGCCTGATTGTGCTGGCTCGTCTACTCGTCCGCAGGCCGACTGCTCTCCTCTCGTGGAAGTCGGTCAAACAGTATAGAGAGTCAGTCGACCCGAGTGTTTGTCGAGGCCAACGAGGTTTAAAGCAGTTCGTGGCACGACGAGCACGAGAATGATTACCACAGCGACAGCAGAAGAAACAGCAACAGTGGCAACAACAGCAGCAGCGGCAGAAGCAAAAAAACATAAACAGCAACAACAAGCAATACCACACTACAGCAGCACAGGTGACATCAATGGCCACGGTGACTGACGACTTACCATGCTCTCAAGAAATCCTAAGTCACCTATCACGTAAGCCTGTATTTGATTTTACAACCGCGTTCATTAGAGAAACTACGCGCAAATCTGCAAGCACCTGTGCACAATACAATTCAGTTCAGTATTTATTTCACCATAAAATTGGTAGTCGTGCCGATGCACAATACACGTTTTGCATTTCGCAGACGTCTCCCACATAGACATCACATCAAAGAGTCATTTACTGGTTCCACAATAACGAAGCACATGGCTGGTC
Organism: Dermanyssus gallinae; assembly: GCA_003439945.1. Classification (NCBI taxonomy): domain Eukaryota; kingdom Metazoa; phylum Arthropoda; class Arachnida; order Mesostigmata; family Dermanyssidae; genus Dermanyssus; species Dermanyssus gallinae. The sequence goes on along the minus strand of QVRM01003195.1, from coordinate 4,180 downwards.
AAGCGAGGAAGAGTTACCATCGTTTTGGCAATTTTTTACCAACCTTTTTAGTTCGTGCTGTTGACAAGTGGCACCAGTTAACTGTGCTTGGCGACAAGCCGCATAGTCCTTAAACTTCCAACAAAGTAATTTGTGACGAGGTGCCTAATGCCTCAGACAAACGGTAAGCATCTCAGTAAGCTGGTAATTTTGTATTACTATTGTTACTGCTGTTACGGCATGTACATTCTTTCTGCAGACATACAAAGAGCCTCGTTGTAGCTGTACTTTATTGGTGTCAGCACTTCCGTTCAGGGAGTACAGTAACATACTGAAACAGGGAAGATAAGGGAGAAATACGAGGCAATCAAACATATAAATAAAGTTGCGCGCAGCGTTGTTGGGTGACGCAAGTAGCTTGTGGACATCGTAATGGATGTAGAAACCTCGAATAGATATTGAATGTTTTGCCAGGCAGGCGCCACTTTAAATATGTATAGGTTATATTAGGCATTAGATGCCAGCACTTCCCTGGATGAAAAATTATAAGCACTGTTTTTGCCGACCCCTGAAACGCTTTTTACCAACCGCGGTTTTGAGAGAGCTGAATTTGTTTCAATGCATGACTTTGAATTCTTTGAGCTATACCTCAAAGGGCACAGAGGCTGGGTCCAAATCGTCAACCAGTTGACTGGATGGCACTTGTGCGTTCCTATCCCCACGTTTGGACTGGAACATCTAAGCCAGAATTTCCAGTATTTGGGTGGGCGGCTGTCAACAAGTTAATTTTTTTATGGTATTCGTAGACGTAGTAGTAATCGTTGTTGTTGTTATTGTTATTGTTGTTGTCGCTGTCGTTGCTGTTAAGGCAGTTCGATAGCTAGGAAGTACCATAAAGTTGCTTCATTGCAATTACTAATATGCACAGTATCAAGTAACGATAAAGTGTTGAGATGCGCTTGCGAAGTGCTGAGATCGCTATTTGCATTTAGCATCTAACACCTGAACCCCAGACTGACTATACATGTCTCGACTGCCAGTTGCGCAGCGCATTATTGTTTTAAGCTGTCATCTATCTCACTGCTATACTGGTCCGGTGAGATTCGTAAGCTGCGTGTGTTTTGAGTTGGGCTCGCGTTATGTATAGTCATAATAATGCTTGTAGTGTATCAGTGATGTATAATATTCATCTGTACTAGTTTCCAGAAACCAGTTTTTGTTCTTTGACAAAATACGTCCGTAAAACAATACCATGTCGACCTGTAGACGTCGACAGATTAAAAACTACTACCACTACGACGTCAACCATCGAGTTAATATTGTTTTATAATTAAAATATAGAAAAATAAAACAAACCCTACTATATGGCATTGTCTGAAGTGTAGGGTTTGAGGAGGGAGAACGCTATCGGCACAACGAGCAACTCGAATGGATGTACGAGTACGCACACAAACCCACGCCGCGGCGCCCGTTCAGTTAACGGCTGGCACTTCCCTTTGACTGACTTGTCGGTAACATCGTAGCCTTCGTTCAAAGCTATAAGAGGTGACACGTTTTGCAAGATAAGCCATTAATCCCCTACCAGCACTCGGTAACACTGCCAACCGAGCGAGAGGCTGAGAGGTGAGGATGTTCGTCGACTCATTCAGTGACGAACGAGCCTTGGCGACGTTAGTGGTGTGGATAAACGCGAAACAAGCG